>RCUC01131674.1:0-75130 GCA_003697995.1 Taxidea taxus jeffersonii | reverse complement strand
TCTGCTCAGCAGGGAGCCTGCTTCCTCCTCTCTCTCTGCCTGCCTCTCTGCCTACTTGTGATCTCTGTCAAATAAATAAATAAAATCTTTAAAAAAAATAAAATAGAATGCTTATTTTACAAAAAGAACAAAGTCTAAAATTGGTTATCTAAGTTGTTATATAAAGAAATTTTAAGAAGAGCATATTAAACCTAAAGTAGAGAGAAGCAAAAAATAATAAAAATAAAAAAAAATAATTATAAAATAGAACAACTGTCAGAGATGATCAATCACTACAAAACCTGGCTCTCTGGAAATACGAGTAAAACTGATTAGATCTGTTAAGACTGATAAAGAAAAAGGGGAGAAGAAATGAATGATGAATAATAAGGAATAAAAGTGGACACAGCAATACAAATTCCACAGAGATTAGAAGGATCAAAGGAAATAGTATGAACAACTTTATGGCACTAAATTCAACGATTTAGATAACTCAAGAACAGATCATCTGAACAGACCTACATCTGTTAAAGTTAATTTAATTCATACTTGAAAATCTTTGCACAAAGAAAACTTTAGGTCTAGGTGGCTTTACTGCTAAATCCTTTCAAATACTTAGAGAAGTAAGTAGTTAGTAAGATGTACAAAATTATTTTTAAAAAAAGATTTCATTTATTTACTTGACACAGAGAGAGAGAGTGCACAAGTAGAAGGAGTGGCAGGCAAAGGGACAGGGAGAAGCCAACCCCCTGCTGAGCAGAGAGCCTGACATGGGGCTTGATCCCACTAGGCTGAGATCATGACCTGAACCTAAGGCAGACACTTAACTACCTCAGCTACCCAGGCATCCCTGAACAAAAATTCTTGTGGAAAAAGACAACAGAGGACACTAGTCTACCAATTTTATTTAGTTAGCATTACCCTGACCCTAAAGCTAGACAAATATATTACAAGAAAAAAAAAAACACAATAATATATTCTTGGAATAAACACACAAAAATTTTTTGCAAGGCAATTTCAGAAATACATAAAAAAATTAATACATCATGACCAAGTGAGGTTAATCCCAGGAATTTAAGAGTGCTTCAACATTCAAACATCAATCAGTATAACGTGTTATATTAACATGTTGACCAAGAAAGAGAAAGCACATGACCATATTATAATGTGAAAAAGGCAAGTGACAAAATTCAACACTCAGTCATGATTTTAAAAATCTCAATAAACCAGGAATATAAGGAACTTCCCCACCCTAACAAAAAACCTGTACAAAAAAACATATATTGGGACACTTGGGTGGCTCAGTTAAGCATGTGCCTTTGGCTCAGATGGTGACTCCAAGGTCCTGGGATCAAGCCCCACAATGTGTTGCTGTTCAGTGGCAAGTCTGCTTCTTCCTCTTCCTCTGCTCCTTCCCCTGCTTGTGCATTCTCTGTCTCACTCTCTCACATAAATAAGTAAAATCTTTAAAAACAAACAAAATATACCTAACAAACTAGAATACTTTCGATTTAGAGTTTTTGAACCCATCATTTTATACCCATTTATATTCTCCTTAATTTCCCTCTGTAAAAGGTAATACACTGTAATTCAGTATAGTGGTATGAGAAACATGGTACATGAAAGCATAAGCTTATGCAAATTTGTTATCTATTAAAACTAACAGAATAACATACTTACTATCATTAATTACAAAATACTGTAAGCTCATTGTAATAACCTTCAAGATACAGAAAAAGAGAAAGTTAAACAGTTACCATTGATGTAACTTAGCAGTCTGTTCTTTGCCACTTATACTCACAAACACATTCAGAACATCAGCCTGTTTATGTAACAAGAATAAGATCACACTCTGTGCTGTTTTACATCTGGCTTTTTTTCATTAAAATTATTTTGTGGATATATCTCTAAGTATATATTAATTTACCCCATTATTTTTTGATAAGTCCACAAGTTTGCTGTATCTTAGAGTATGTAAATTAAGAGAATTTAAGCCTACAAAAAAGCTCGGCATCTTCATTATTTCTGCCTCACTTTATCTATCTATGAGAAATTGCAATAGCCCAAAATATTTTATACAGAAATTAAAGTAGATTTCATTGTCTTAGTAAAGGGTATCTGATCCAAACAAAAACCAGATAGAATGAAATATGCAACAAATATATATACCGAACTGTTTAATTCAGAACATTTCAAACCGCATTATTTTTTAAAATGTACTACATTTCCACCCTCATTACACTGTGGTATAAAACATCCCTAGAAACCTCTTTACCTGGCAGATAAATCAGAGAAAGAATATCATGATATAAGCTGAAAAATGAGGCCAAGCTTATAAATCCCTTAATACTATTCATAAAATCTTTGACTACATAGTTAGTAGATTCAGTAATTTTTCAAAGGAAAAAGCAAACCAACTTTATGGGGCTTATTTTGTAATTGCCTAAAAAGTATTTTCCTAGAAGGAAAAATAAAACCTTTATTTGTGAAGTATCCTAGACTACACAGCCATACAGAATTAATTTCTTTTAGGTAGATTAAGTTAATTAAATTTAAAGAATAAATAAAAATTTTACAGAAATATTGTAGAAATAATCAACTTGAACCTAAAAACATACATAAGTGCTCTCTATACAAACAAAAAAAGCAAGCCTCAGACCTTCAAACTACGCAAGACTTTCTTCATTTTCAAAGTGCTAGCATAAGCAATTACTAACGTCTGAAGAGTTTTCCACTGTCCTGGTCATACAGATGTGTTTCTGTTCATTCCTTCAGTTCAAGCACAAACTATTTCTTTAAATGTTGAAAAACTTCAAATCACATATAAGGATTTTAAGAATAAGACTAAATCTTTCTTTTTTCCCCTCAAATATTTGTTTACATTCCAATTAGTTAACAAACAGTGTAATTAGCTTCAGGTTTTTTTTTTTTTTGAGTTTAAAGATCTTTTTATTAAAAGTTTTTCATCTTTATGTAATTATTTGTCTGGAAAAAACTGAAATTTATCTATACATTGATGTTTCATTTTTTATACTACTTAAATTGCACTAAGTTAATTTTTCTCAGTAATATTTTAGGTTTCAACCCTATGTCTGCAAGGGTAATGATTTTGCCATTTAGGGTTTATTCTTAGGTCACTGTAAAGGTCACTGTAAAACTTAAAGAACACCAAAGCTTTCCTTTCCCTTTTTTTCATCCTATCTTTCATTCCTGCAGGCCACAGATAAAGTTTTTATAACTTTTAATACACAATGCATTTGTTTCCATACTGATCAAAGATACTACTATCTTTTTAATCAAATCATTGATATGTGAAGCCACTTCCAGACTTGTAGAATGATTGGGGAATCAGAGAAACTGAATGACAAAATAAAAAAAGCAGGACACAATATAAAAAGCAAACAAAAATAACGAGAGTCTTAACTTTCAGGAATTCAGACCTTAAACTGACACTGGCAGTTAAATTTTTCTTGAAATCATGTAAGAGGGCTGATTTAAGCCTGGAGAGCAGCAGTATATTCCCCTGAAATATGCCTCTGACATAGGATTATTCTGAGCTGTTTATTCTTTTTTTTTTTTTATTTAAGCTTTTTTAATTTAAACATATAATGTAACCCCACCACCCTCTCCCAACCCCTCTCCCAAGAACAGGTCTGTCTCCACCTGGAATCTGAGAAGTATGGGGTATTTTGGCAACTATTTAACATGGTTTCATTCAGCCAGAATACCTATTTGTGCATTCACAAAATTCAAATGCTAAATAAGTGCTCAACTCAACAAGCAAGTATTAGTAAGTTACTACCTGTAGAACTCTGTGCTTGGAATAAAAAGAACAGAGCATGCTTCTCTGTCTTCCTCACTTCATAGGAGATGGTGAAATTCACCATCTCCCTTTTATTTGTCTGACTTCGTTCCATCAGTAACAAGTGTTCCTTCCCTGAATATGCCTCAAATCTTCCTCTGCCCTTATTCTGGTCTTACCCTCCATCATATGTCACCTGTACTACTAAAGAAACCTTCTAGGTGGAGTCCTTGCTTCCACTCTGGTCCCCCTATAACTGACATTCTACAGAGCAACCAAAATAATTTCATTTAAAAATATGTCGAATCAGGCAGAAGTCATGACCTCAGGAGTCTGCAAACACTGCCACACTGTTTTCCAGTCTATATGAGTTGTTCTAGAGAAGTCTCTGACTTGGTACTTCCTTTAAAAAAAAAAAAAAAAAGTTCTTGCATATTCTGTTTTATTTTGCCCATGGGATTCCATTTATCCTCTATTCTTATGGAAGTCTTGTGCCTCTCAATCTGCAGCCTGATGCTTTTATCCATTTTAGAAAATCCTTCTATTTTTATCTCTAAGACTCTTCTTCAGTTCCTTTCCACAGCTTCCTTTAGTCTGATTTCACTATCAGATTTTTTAATAATCATTGCCTAATTACTGTTCTCTGACACTATGATTTGTGATTTCCTCATCCTAACTTTTGTCACTGATATTTTTTCAGTTTTATGTATATTTGTATGTGTATATGTATCATTTGCTTTCATTAGGTAACGTCTCAAATCCTTCTGCAGTTTCTGAGTACTACCAACCCACTTTTTATCTCTGGTTGTTTTTACTAAATTCTTATAACTCTACATTGAGCACATTTTTAAAGAAAGACCATACTGCTTTTCCTTTCCTGAAGCTAAGGAAGAATGTATAAATCTTGTGTTCATTTGGGTAATTCTTCCTTGAAGCATGTTCACTTGTCTCTTCCAAACGTTTTTCTCTTTGTTTCAGTTGTGACATGTAGACCTTTTTCCTTTATTACTCATCTTTAAATGGGGCCATTTCCTGCTGAAGCAAAAGTGGGGAGAGCCCAGAAAGAAATGAGTTGGTTTGAAAGAAATTTCTATACAAAGTATGTGCTGGTACCTGCTCACCAAACTCTCTACCACTTTTTCAGCTAGGGGTGGGTCCTTCTACTCTGCTCTTTCAGATACACACTCTCGGAGATGCTCACTAGTGGTTTCAGCTTCCACTGAGGATCTACGGTAGACCTCTCTCACTCAGGGCCATTCTCTGCCTCTCCAAAAGGACATCCACAGCCTCAGAGGAGCCTTTCAGAATGCTGATACTTGGAGTTAATACTCAGAAGACTCTTCCTGTCCCAACAACTTCCCAACAGTTCCAAGTGTTCATCCCTGCTTTCAACTGGGGGGAGCAGAATTTCATTTTAGAAGATCTTGTTTTCTATTCTTTATTGTTGGTTTTTCTTTAGTTATGAGAAGGAGAAAATTCTCTCTTTATATAAGAGTTGGGATGAAAAAAAAAAAGAGTTGTGATGAGCACTAGGTGCCATGTGGAAGTATTGAATCATACTTGAAACTAATATTACACTGGATGATAACTTGAATTCAAATAAAAACTTGAAAAAAAATGTATGGGAATGGGCTTGTTCTTAACTCAATGAAACTACACTACGAATAATTTGTTTTTCTTTTTTTTTCTATTTTTAAAGATTTTACTTGTCAGAGAAAGAGAGAGAGAGAGAGAGAGCGAGCAGGAATGCACAAGCAGGGGGAATGGCAGAGGGAGAAGCAGACTCCCCACTGAGCAGGGAGCCTGAAATGGGGCTTGATCTTAGGACCCTGGGATCATGACCTAAGCCAAAGGCAGCTGCTTAACTGAGTGAGCCCCCCAGGCACACCTAATAACATCATCTGTCATTAAGATATAAGTATTCGTAAACATGTGCAGAAGCATATGGGAAGAGCTATACTACTTATTTCACTGAAACTACACTGTGTATAAACTATTGCTCAAATCACATCTTCTTTTGAGATGTCTGTTTGTAAAGTTAAGTGCAGCAGTGTATAGGAATAGCCCTGTGCTGACCTCATTGAAGTTTCACTGTGTATAACGTGTCTTTCAAGTAACATCTTCTTCATTAAGATGTAATACACAATACACACATATACTACCCACACTTTACTAAAAAAAAAAAAAGAGAGAGAGAGAGAGAGAGAGCTTCTACAATTAATTGAGTTTTAAATAAATTTTCTGGATTGTATAGGAATGGCTTGTTTTCACACAGTATGAATGGAACTTAAACTTTATAATGATCTGGTTAACTAAATCAATGTAGACAGTGCAGATAAATATGTCTTTAATAATTTATACTAATCAAATGAACAAAATCTCCTTTCCATTTTGGGCTATAAAGAAGGTCTAGGAATAACTTTCTACTGAGGGCATCTTCCTTCCAACTTATGACTGAGGAACAAACCATGCCTGTGTGGGTTCAGGGGAGGTTCAACTTCTCTACATTTTTTTATGCGCAACCTGAGTAAATGAATTAGATATTGCTGAACACTGTAATCATTTGAAAAGAACACACAGCAGCATTGGTTTGACAGGGACTGATTTAGGGTCTGTACTTCCTGTTTCTTTACTTCTTTACTTCTGTCCTGGTCCTGTGTCCTAGCTAGGTCCTGACTCTTGCCATGTAGGTCTGATTTTTGTGCCTTTCAAGTTGCATGGACTAAAACAGAGGCTCCAGCACCAGTCCAATACTATTGTCTAGGATAAAGAGAAAGACACAATGTAATGAGCAAATTTCATCTGCCATCTTTTCAGTTTGGGAAATGGTTGGGATAGTTTAAAAGACTAATTCCTAAAAATCAAATAACAAATTAGTAACTGCAAATTTTAATATATTTTTAAAAATTTTAGATGACTCTATTTGTTTGAAAAATCTTGAAGACTCCAAGTCAAGACTTAATATTAAATAAAATATCCTTTCAATTAGAGGAGATTCATGAAGATTATACAGATTAAAAGAGGATAAGAAACTATAAGAAAATAATACAAGAGATGCATATGGCAGTCTGTGACATAAAGTTTGTATATATTATTCGAAAAGGAGTTAACACTGCTTTTTAAACCTTTAATTCACTTGTGTTAAGACAGATTAAATTTTATGGCCTGTATTAGTTAACTTTGGATATTAATAAAATGAAGAGGACAGAACTAAATGTGAGTTAGTCTTGGGCAAAAGAGGTAGAACAGAAATGGCTTGCAGCACCCAGGGAGCCATGAATCATTAAGACCAAGCAGCCAGCACCACAGGAATGTGCACCTCTCTGACAATGTTCACTTCAGTCCAGAAAGACATCATGGCAACAGTTACATACAGAATATGTACTGGTCTCTTTCACAGCTTAATTTGTTTTAAGTATCATCTTAAGTTTCATTTAAGTATCAACTTAAGTATCATTGTAAAAATAGATCTATGACCTAATGGATCCCATAGTCTAGCTGGAGGAAAGTAAAAGCAATAAAGACAATACAGAATCAAGTATATCAGAAAGTGATACGTACTATCGAATAAACAAGAAGTATTACCCTAGTAAATCTACTTAGTAATAATCTAGTGGAGCTATATAATATTTTCTTTTTAATAGGAATCTATATAAACTTTATGGAAATCTATATATGAACAGTTATTCTGTTTGTTACAAGATTATGTTTCATGTCCTCTGAAGCCAGAAATAAGGTAATTCACTAACTGCAGCAACTACAGAATAACATTATGTTTAGAACTTCAGAAATGTCCTCTCTTGGCTAATAGGAACCACATTTTAGAACCAATATTAAGCTATATGCTGTCATCTTCTATGCATCTGAAATTTATTTTTAACTCAACAAAAATTGTCAATTATATGATGAAAAGTATCACTACATTTTAAAAAGTATGACACGTATGTATCATGTTTTATGTTATTTTTTTCATGCCATGTATTTTCCAAATCAACTTGGCAGAGTATTTGGGCAACAGTCTAGGAATTTAAAAGGAAAATGAAATCACATTAAGATGCAGTCTTAAAATAGCCTGAAGTGAGGATTAGTATTTAATTGAGAGACTTCTGACTTTGCCATGATTTTGAAATAAAGCAGAACTTTCTAAACTTGCTTTTCCAGATATTTTAACCATGTGGCAAGTTTCATTTTGCTCCTGTTGCTGTATTTATCCATTATATTTTTAGGCTAATGGAACTGAAAACTTATCTTCACTGCATAAACAAAATCAGATAAATAAGCCTTCAGACATTACTAAATCCTGAAGGGTATTTGAGAAATTTGAGATCAGATTCTACATTTAATAAGTGTGTCCAGAAAAACTAGGCCTCTCTGACAAAATATAGAGGTAAAGAATAAAAAGCCTAAGTGCAGATGTAGAAGATGAGGACAGTCAGTAATCTGGAATGTTCTGGCTGAAGGTAATAGCTTTTCTCAACTGCATTATTTTTACGAAATGGTGGTTTGTGGAAGTATGTTAATTTTAATCCCATTTATTAATTCAAAAGATAGTTACTGAGTATCTACCACATGTTAGGCACTCTTCCAGATGCCTCACAGACATCAGTGAATAAAAGAGATTTATGACCTAATGAATCTTACACTTTCACTGGAGGGAAAGTAAAAGCAATAAAGACAACAAATGAGCAAGTATATTGGGAAGGGATACATGCTGTAGAATACATAGGAAGTATTACCATAGTAAATCCAGTCAGCATTCCTCTAGATCTATACAGTATTTTCTCTTTAATAGGAATATATATAAATTTTATAAATTTCACTATTTCTTTATTCTATATCTAATCTAGGAAATCTATAAAGTATGGTGAATACTATATAGTGTATGGTATATCTTCTTTTAAAAATTACTTTATCAGAAATTCTATAAAATCAGACTGGTAGTTGTATCAAAGAGAATTTTATTACCCATAGAAAACAACAGATTATTATTATTATTATTACTATTTTTAAAGATTTTATTTATTTACTTGAGAGAGAAAGCACAAGCATGGGGTGAGGGGCAAAGGGAAAAGCAGAGGCCCCACAGAGCAAGGAGCCCAACGTGGGGCTTAATCCCGGACTCCCAGAGCATGACCTGAGTGGAAGGCAGATGCTTAACCAACTGAGCCACCCAGGCACCCCAAAAACAGCAGACTGAAAATGACATTTACATGGTTTCCATATTAGGCCTGACCAGTGACAGATAATAAGCTAAGAGAGAAGACATGAAACCATTCTAAGTCCACAGCTGACATGTAGGTTCATCCCTTGGGTATCCCTACAGTTCTTATTAGAAGAGTTTTGAAAAAGACCAGTTTTTAACATTAACTTTTACAAAATTACAAAACTAACCAAAATCTGTAGAGGCCACTGTCAGAGATATGTTTACCAAATTATGCAGAGCACCTAAATGGTTATTGTTCATTGAACTGAAACTACTTGCAGGCTTCCCAAACTCAAACTTTCATTTGGGTTTTAGGATGATGGACTGGCTTTCTGCAATATGCCATTTATAGGGATTGGGTAGATGACATCTGTGCCTGTCATACTGGTCACTAACATCAATTTTAAAGACCTCAGGAATTTAACTCTGTATATGATTTCATGATAACAAATTAACCCAACTCTTCATGTCTCAAATATGAATATCATTTCTCTGAATAATACAAGTCATTTTCTATGGTACCTGGGTGGCTCAGTGGGTTAAGCCTCTGCCTTCGGTTCAGGTCATGACCTCAGGGTCCTAGGATTGAGCCATGCATTGGGCTCTCTGCTGAGCGGGGAGCCTGCTTCCCACTCTCTCTCTCTGTCTGCCTCTCTGCCTACTTGTGATCTCTCTGTCAAATAAATAAATAAAATATTTTAAAAAATACAAGTCATTTTCCATTTTCCTGTGATCCTACTGCCATGAAAGAACTCATTACAGAGCTATTCTAAACTCTAAAAATGTGTTTAATATACATGATATGTACAGCATGATATGATATCAGAGAAATGGCCAAAATGGGTAAGAATTGTGGTAGCCAAAAATTAATTAAAATGATAATCCAGTAAAAATTTAACCATTTTTTTTTTACTACTTGAGTTGGTGTCTTCTTCTGGTGTCTTCTTCAAATCTAGCCCTGATACATAAAATATATATCAGAACATGGTTGCAAAGATTGCTTGGAGACCAGTTTGTAACCAACTGCATACAAACTCTTCAATAACTGCACCCAAGGACAGAGTTTACACTTTGTCTCTACAGATGCGATTAATAACAACGGCGGGCAGTTCTCTTCTCCCTGTTTCCTGAGCCTGTATCTTGAATAAGAATATAAGAAAGAGAAAAACATTTTCCTGGGTATTCTCATGTGTATAGTTTGAGGGGCTGTGGTAAGGAGAGTGTAGTGCCTCCTGGATGAAGATCTGGGAGTGGTTTGTCCTCTGATTATATGAGCTATTTTAATCTTTTTTTTTTTTTAAATTTCCCCAGTTTTCTTTTTTTTTTTTTTTTTAAGATTTTATTCCTTATTTATTTGACAGACAGAGATCACAAGTAGGCAGAGAGGCAGGCAGAGAGAGAGGAGGAAGCAAGCTCCCCACTGAATAGAGAGTCTGATGTGGGGCTCGATCCCAGGACCCTGGGATCATGACCTGAGCCAAAGGTAAAGGCGCTTAACCCACTGAGCCACCCAGGCGCCCCATCCTCAGTTTTCAATAGTATCTCCTCTCTTCTCCACTTATGTCAAGACCTGAAAAATGATTATTCATAAAGTGGCTAATATCCAGGTCATCTCTAGTCAGGCTCGCAAATGAGGCCCCTCTTGGCAATGGCAAGAGTTTGAATGGTAAGAGGTATTAGTGGCAGATCCCCTGAGTGCAGTGAAAGGAGACCCCATGCATGGTAAGTCTGTGCACACAGGCGGACGCCAAACTCACCTTGGCAAGCTCCAGTGCGGATGTTCGGGATAAAGCCCCGTCGGCAGGGCTGAGGCTGGGCAGGACACATCTCACAGGGGTGGCCCCAGGCCCGTCCAATGGTGGCACAGCACAGAGTCTTAGTGCAGACAATGCCTGTCAGCTGCCCTTGGCACATCTGGTTGTTGACCTGAGTGAAACAAGGGCCTGTCCTGTAATCTGGAATGTGAAAGAAGATGGAAAGACAGGTTTTATGACCATGTAACCATCTTACACCAGTAGCTCCAAATACATAAAACAGAGGCGATTTCTTCTGACTCAAGTGTCTAAAGACAAAAAGCTGCAAAGTTTCATTTTGAAATTTCCTAATTTTTCAATCATGAGGACTGCATTAGGAGACTTCAATGCACTTTACTAGAGACATTGTAAACGGGTGGCTCAAGGGCTGTATCTGGGACACAGATGTGTTTTGTTGGCCTGAATCATGTTCTGAAAGAATTTAATTTAGTAGCCAACATTTTTAAATTGGGAAATTTCACATGAAATTTCTATTTCTGGCTTTTCTTGAAAAGTTGGAAGATCTGGCCATGCTAGGCCTGCCATCCTACACAGAGTTGGGGAGAGAAGTGTGTCCTCCTCTCTGACACCAAGCCCCAGTCAATGTGCATCCAGCAGTCTCCTCTGACATCTGTCACCTGAACACTGCTGGCATCTGCTCGCAGGACTCCCTCTTTACCTAGCCAAGATTTTCTTTCCTGACTGCATGGATAGAAGATTGGAAAATCAGAAGAGAACCAATAATGGTATACCCTTCCATATCACAAATATATCTGAGAAGTCTAGTATATCTGTAAACATTAAGTCTTAACAATTTGATTTTTGTGTCCATGTCAGTCTGTTTAGTTTGGTGTGTAGTTCAGCTAAGAAGCCTGTGTCAATAAGGCCCACTTTCATGGATTCTTTCTAGGTAAGTTATTATTATATATTCTCTGTACTATAAAAGACTTTACCATTGTCCAGCTAATGAAAACATCAGCAAATGTTAAATGGGCAGACTTCTATGGATATTAAGGATGATCTATTGGGACTGTTGCATCTCAAGTGTGATCCACAGACCAGCAATATATGCCTCAATGGGGAGGTGGTTAGACAGGCAGACTCAGGCCACACCCTAGACTAACTGAACTAGAACTCCACTTCAACATAATATTCAGAAAATTCATACACACATTCAAGATTAAGAAGGAATGATCTAGATTCCAGGCAACTTGAAAGCTAGGCATTCTGACTCTGGCCCTCTTTCTCCTATAATTTACTGCAGTGAACCTTTTAGATGATCAGTGTCTGCTCTTTTAAGCAGAACTGAATTAACCGAACAGTTTTTAATTGAGCACTGTTGTTGCTGTTTTGAGACACAGGAAATCAGAGAACAGTTAGTTTCATGAAGACTGATTTAAAAAAAAACAACTCACATTTGTTTTAAAATTACAACAGAAATATGTGAAAAGTGTCTCCTCTTCCCCCCACCCTCAACCCCTTCACAGAGACTGTGTGAATACAGTTCATTAACTCTTGGGACTGTAAGATGATAGTCAGGATTTCCTGATAAGCCCTCATGCAAATGACATAATTCCTTTTGAAGAGGAAAGCCAGAACAAGTTTATTTCAGATTTCCAAGAACAAAACAATCTCACATTCAAAGAAAGCAGAGTCAATAATGTTGGTAAGATTTTTATGAAAAATGTACTGGGAAAAAAGCAAACTTGGATAGGATTTAACATTCAAAATGCTAAGCTAGAAGAACTCTGATATCATCTAAATGCTATCATGTAACAAAAACAAAATTTAAAACCACATGAAACTTTTATTTTTTTAAAACAAAGAATAAGGCTCTCTCACATACAGCAAAAGAATATTTTCGAAGGTTAACATACAGAAAAAAAAAAAAAACCTAAAATAGGTAACATTTTTAGCAAGCTGGTTTAACACTCTGTCACTTTGCAGCTGAACTTCAACAAAAATAGCTCATTTTAATCCCTTACATAGGAACAACAGATGTGCTGGCTGCAAATCACGTTTTTGAAAAAGACAATTTTTGCAGTATACGTGTAGATATGTCAACCTTATAAACAAGCATGCTTCCCACAGCACAAATTGCCAGGTTGTAAATTTTTTAAACCTATCTATTGTCTTTCACACAACTATTATTTTGCTGTTTTAAATAAGTATTAGTCTCACAATAAATTAAATCAAGTTCTGAACAAGTGGGAAAAGTCTGTTTTTCACAAAAAACATAAAACACTTATTTTTCTGTAATTCTTGCATACATAGCTAAGTTCACATTCTGCACACTTTTAGGATGCCCAGAGAGAAGCCTCCAAATCCTCTCTCATAATCCCATCCTTAAGTAAACTGCCTTGTCAGGAAATTTGTTCCTTCAGCTAACTACACCACCTTAAAATCGTGTCCTCTCAGTCTGCTCTCTTTGGAGAAGGAGAATATTTGGACGAGGATAGCTGTTTGTCCTCTGAAGTGACCCTTCACGTTGAAGGCTCTAATTAAGCCAACCCCAGACTTCCCTTCCTGGGAAAAGAGTTTACCAGTTCTTATTTCTTTTGTCTACACGGTATTTGCCCCCTTACCAACTGTGCTGAATCTATTTTCTTTTATCAGTCTTCCTGGCTTTCTGGTAGGCAACTGATTAGTTTAAAATGCAAAATTACAGCATTACCTACTTATTCAAGAATTACTATCTTGCAAAATATGAACAAGTGGGTGAAAGGGGATATAAATATCTTGATCAGATTAAAACATCCTGTCCCAAACTTGGCTACCATTTTAATTATGGCCAAAGAGCGCTAAAAGAATTTCATATTACTGACCATGCATTCTTGTCATCAAGATTTCAGTGTGGGCAAGAATATTACCATATACCACACCGCCCATTTGTAGTCAAGGACATCCACACAGTGTATTAGCAAAATATAAAAGGAAAGAACTGCTTATCACTTGGGTATGCTGGAGGCAGAATGTTGGAACAGATACTTTCCTCAATACTATATGACCAAAAAACGTTAAAAATTAGCCTATGAAACACAAATGGTTTTATTTTGATTTCCTAATATTGAAGTACAATATAGTATCTTTTTGTTTGTTTGTTTCAGAGGTAGAGTTTAGTGATTCATCAATTGCATATAACACCCAGAGCTCATTATATTACGTTCACTCCTTAATGTCCAAAAACCCAGTTTCCCCATTCCATATATACCTCCCCTTCAACAACCCTCAGTTTGTTTCGTAGAGCTAAGTCTCTTATGGTTTGTCTGCCTCTCTGATTTAGTCTTGTTTTATTTTTCCCTCCCTTCCCCACATATGTTTTGTTTCTTAAATTCCACATATGAGTGAAATAATATAATAATTGTCTTTCCTTGACTGATTTATTTCACTTAGCATAATATCCTCTAGTTCCATCCATGTCCTTGCAAATGCTAAGTCAGAATGACTAAAATTAACAAGCCAAGAAACGGCAGATGTTGGCAAGGATGCAGAAGAACGGGAACTTTCTTACACTGCCGGTGGGAATGGTGCAGCCACTCTGGAAAACAGTATGGAGGTTCCTCAAAAAGTTAAAAAATAGAGCTACCCTTTGACCCAGCAATTGCACTACTAAGGGATTTACCTAAAGGATACAAACATAGTGATGCAATATAACATCACTTGTTTTTTACAGTTCCACTTTTTTAAATAGCTGGTGCAATCAGAAAACTCATCAAGAACTGGCTGCTTGCTGGTTTGTTTTTTTTTTCCCAAACAACTTCATTATGGTATCATGAATATAAAATATATATACCTGTCTTAAATGTACATGTAAATTTATTGAATTGTGCATCTATCACAACATAATTTTAGAGTATTTGCATCACCCCCAAAAATCCCTCGTGCCCATTTCTAGACTCAGACAACCACTACTCTGTCATTATCAGTTTGGCTTTTCTGGACAATGCACACAAATGGAATCATGTAATATATGGTCTTTTCTGCCTGGCTTCTTTGACTTAGCATAATGTTCTTGAGGAACATTCATGCTATAGTATGGGTCAGTATTTCAATCCCTTTTACTGCTGTCTAGCATTCCACTGTATGGATACAACACATCTGCTAACCAATTAGTAGCCATCTGCTGGGCTGTATAGTGAATTTATGCTTAACCTCTTCAGAAACTGGCGAACAGTATTTCCAAAGTAGCTTCACTATTTAAATTCCTATCAGCAATGAATGAGGGTTCCAATTCCTTCACATCCTTGCTAATATTTTATTTTTTATTATAGTCTATGTTACCATTCTACTCTGAATAAATACAATTGAATATGTTTGGAAATTTTGATATAATTTCACAAGTCCTCTTAAGATGCTAAACAGTGCTAGAAAACCGAACTGACCATTATTGTTGTACAAACAAACTGATAACCTCTGAAGGTTTCCAGAAGGTAATAACAGAAACAGGTCCAGTAGATGATTTGGGACTGAAGGAGAGGAATTTCTTATTTTTGTCATTTTTTTTTGCTTATTTTCTTAATTTTATATGTTTGCTTTTGTTTGATGAAGACATGCTTTTATAAAAGCCAATGGGAATGACCCAGTTGAAAGAGAAGGCTTTTAAGTACCAAAAATAGTAACAATTTCTAGTATAAGATTCCTGAGGTGTTAGCCTGAGAGTGAAACCAGAATGTGAAGGAGTTATCCTTAGAAAGAAGAAAAGCATTTCTTTTGCAGCCTGAGAAAGAAGGGCATGGAGATGGAAGAGTTTTTATAGAGTAGATGGACAGCAAGCAGTGTCCTCTCCCACACCTTCTATTTTCTTTGTGAAACAGGAAGTGGGGGTCAGCTGTGGACTCAGATATTTGGGGCTGAGATAGCACTGCAGAGCCCAGGCAAGGGAAATGACATAAGAACCCAGTGGATCCCCAGGTGACATTCAGGGCTTCTCTAAGGCAGAGGACCATCCTGGATGGTACCAGGATGGACTGGTAGTGGGACCAATCCACCTGCCTGAGGTTTTTTCCCAGCACCCCGAGGCAGTGAGAAGCTCATTCAGAGGTTGGATTCATTAGGGTTAGGATTTATCTGTCAGATTCAGAATGGCGAGGGAGTTCAGAGGATTGTTACACAGATTTTAAATTACAGACTATGGAATCTATGCTGGATGAACAGGAAGTGAGAAAAAGGAAGACTGATAAAGAAGTGGAAGAAAGCAGTAAGATCAGGGAACCAAGTGTGTCCAGGAGGCTTCACAAGACAAAGGAAAAGAGTCACAGGGACAGCAATACATTAGCTGCCTGTGTGACTGCAGGATCAGTAGTTTAACTGCCAGTAGAATGGAGGAGACAGCACGCTGCATAACCGAGGGAAGATAACCACACATGCTGTAATGTCAACGTCATCCTCTGGAGCTGTGTAGTGGATGGCCCTCTTAGAAACTTTTCTACTATAACTGCTGGTCCAGCAATTCCATAAGATGCCCAGAATCCACTGAATTTCATCCAATCCCACATTAGTATACAAAGATTTGCCTGGTTCTAGAAAGTACAGGAAAATATGTGGAATTTCCCATCAAGTCGCACAGCATTTGAAGTTAGGCAAGAAGGCATTTCCATTCTCAGAAACCAAAGAACTGCAAAATATAGTCAAGTGATCACACTGTGTGGGAGATGCAGATATAAGTGAGGGTCACAAAGAAGTATAGACTGTACATAGCCAGTTTAACGATCCTGGCTAGGGGATCATCTCCTTGTAGTGATGAAGGGTTTTTGTTTTTTATTTTTTCTATATTTTATTTATTTATTTGACGCGGACAGACACATGCAGGCAGAGCAGCAGAGGGAGAAGGAGAAGCAGGCTCCCCCGCCAAGCAGGGAGCCGGATCCCAGGACTCTGAGATCATGACCAGAACCTAAGGCAGACACTTAACCAACTGAGCCACCAGATGCCCCCCAGTAAAGGAGTCTTTGACAAAGCAATTATAAATAACATTTTTTTAGCACATCCTATCATGATTTTAATTGAGAACCTAGTTGGTTTGCCAAGTAAAAATCTTTGATCACAGATATAAGTGGACCACGCAGAGAAGGCAACCCCAAAACTTAATGGGATGATTTCCTTAGTTTCCAACAGCTTCCTTAGTTTCAATACAATGTGCCCTAAATGTCTGCAGATTCAGACTTCATGCTGACCAAATATTCATAGTTAAATAAACTCAAATAATTGAGAGAATAATTGTCTTCCATGATGGAAAAGCATCTGTCAACCTCAGAAAATTTTAGAATGAAGTACAGAAATATTTAAGGGAATCAAAGCCATTATATTAATATTGTTGCTTTAAATAATCTGTGCAAAAATTATGTACCTGTAATGTTTAACAGCTTTTGCCCCAATCTATCAGACTGCTTTGTAACCATAATTTAAAATAAATAATTAAGTGATCTATCTAGAATGATTTTTTAATTTAAATTCTAGTAGCCAACATATAGTACAGAATGATGTTTTTTTCAACTTAAAATGTGACTATGTTTATATATATAACTGGACCATTTAAGTGAACTTATACATTTAAAAGTTTATTTATATATTTAATTTTTAATTAGCTTCAGCAGACAGAGTTGAGTATCTGCAAAGTTTTTTTTTTTTTAAGATTTTTATTTATTTATTTGACAGATAGAGATCACAAGTAGGCAGAGAGGCAGGCAGAGAGAGAGAGGGGAAAGCAGGCTCCCCGCTGAGCAGAGAGCCCAGCGGGGAGCCTGCTTTCCCCTCCCAGGACCCTGAGACCATGACCTCAGCCGAAGGCAGAGGCTTTAATCCACTGAGCCACCCAGGCGCCCCTGCAAAGGTTTTTAAGTCACACCAGTGAAGCACTTAAAAATTACATGCATTTATTTATTTTTTTAAAAGGTTTTATTTATTTATTTGACAGACAGAGATCACAGGTAGGCAGAGGCATGTTGAGAGAAGAAGGGAATTAGGCTCCCCTCTGAGCAGAGAGCTTGACATGGGGCTCCATCCCAGGACCCTGGGATCATGACCTGAGCCGAAGGCAGAGGCTTTAACCCACAGAGCCACCCAGGTACCCCCAAAATTACATGCATTTAATATAAAAAGGTGGTTTAAAAGATATGGAGGTGTTTCATTAAATATTATTGGAACCAAATATTATTTAAAGGCCTTTTAAAGTGACTACTAAAATCTTCTTGATTAATAGATTAGAGATATCTATAAATTGGATTTAAAAGTCCAAGGACTATGCCCTAAGGAACTGAAAGGGACTTGAAGAAATATCTATATATCCAGGTTCTTGCAGGATTATTCAAATAGCCAAGAGGTGATGCAACCACAGTGTCCACTGACAGATGAATAAACAAACAAAACACATATACTAGAATACCATTCAGATCTAAAAAGCTAGGACATTCTACATCTCAGATGAACCCTGAGGACATTATTCTGAGTGAAATTAGCCAGTTACAAAAGGAAAAATATTTTATGATTTCACATACATGAGGCATCTAAAGTAATCAAATTTATTGGAACAGGAAGTAGAAGAGTAGCTGTCAAGGGCTAGGGGGAAAGGAAAATAGGGAGTTTATGAATAACAGGTATGGAGTATTAGTTCCACAAGATGAAAAGAATTCAATGGATAGACAGTGGTAATGGTTCCATGACAATGTGAAGATACTAATACCAATGGACTCTACTCTGAAAAATGATTTACAGTGGTTAATTCCATGTTATCTGTATTTCACTGCAATTAAAAATGTATTTTTAAAAAGCTCAGGGAATAATCAGGGTTTTGAAAGTTATATTTAAGTAAAGCAAACCTGAATTTTTAAGACCAAAACAAACTTTGAGTCTTTTTCATACACACAGTCACCACTGAGGGCACTGAAAAACACCTTCTCGCAACAGTGGCCATTTGCCTTGTGATGGAAATTTACATTGTCATAACTGATTAGAGTGCACACAAAGCTGCAAGGATATTCTTGAACACACTGACTGACTACATACTTGGACTCTCTGTAGGGTAAATTCTTAGTGCTGGGTCAAATGTCCAGTTTGAAAAATATTCAAACATTCTCAGAACTGCTCTCTGAAGATGAACTGATCCTCACACCTTCTCCAACTGAGTACGGGCAACTGGTTTAAGTTTTATTCACTTACAGGGAGAAATGTGGTATCCCACTGTTGCTGAATTATGAATTCATTGTCCTTGATTTTTGGCAATGAATGGAAGAAAATTAACTCTGCCGCAGGTACTTCATATTATAAAACCCATTCTATCAATTATCTCTTTATACTTAAGTGCTAAGAAAGTATGTTTGTAAAAATGTTTACAAAGAAAAATTAAAAGTCAGAGATAAAGTTCCAAATGGAGAACGAAAGAGAGCTAGAAAAAAGTGAAACAGAGACTGAATTTGAAGACCTGCCTCCCTCCCCAGCCCTGCATCATTAATGCAATGCTCATTAAACCCAAGACACAAATCATCACAGCCTCGGCTTCTGGCAGCTTTGCCTTTTCATATCAGACCAAAGCCCTCTATACCATTTTAATGATTCTTGTCAAAATGCCTCAGGTGCCTCCTGCCACCTCCAAGTATGATCTCCCGACTCCCCCAAATTCTGCAAGCGTAATCTTGTTTTGCTTTGGTTTCTCCCAAAGATGATTCTCCTAGCTATGTTCAGTTAGGGAGAGATTCTGTGTACACTGAGAGAAACAGTAAAGACTTTTGCTTCTTCAGATAAATGAATGATTATTTTAACTATCAGAGTTGTACTGCATTTTTTTTTCTAATGTAGTATCATTATTTAAGATCTCAGTGAAAACATGGACTCAGTAAAGAAGGACTCCTTTCACCATTCTCTAGTCTTTCAAAGTATAAGACTACCACTGACATCAAAGACCTTTGGAAGAATGAAGAGGCAGGAAAGATAATTAGGTGCTAGCTGATGAGGCAAACAAAACTGCTATCTTTCATGTCATGTTTCATAAGGATGAAGGCCATCAAAGTTGTGGTCTCAAATTCATGCCCTGTAAACAAAGCAGACTCTCCCAAGAGCACAACCAATTAACTCATTTTACACGTAACAACAAAAAGCTGAAGATTAAAAACTAAAGTGATTATTTAAGCAAAAGGAAATTGTCACTTTTAGAGAAGAAACTTAGAGACAAAAATATTTTGTCATGAGTAATAAGGGGTCCAAAGACATAAACGATTAACACAAAAGATGGATCATCTGCAAGTAAAACCCACAAAACACCAATTTTTTTTTTTTTTTTAGATTTTTATTTACTTATTTGACAGAGAGATCGCAAGTAGGCAGAGAGGCAGGCAGAGAGCGAGGGAAGATGACTCCCTGCGGAGCAGAGAGCCCATGTGGGGCTCAATCCCAGGACCCCGGGACCATGACCTGAACCGAAGGCAGAGGCTTTAACCCACTGAGCCACCCAGGTGCCCCAAAACACCAATTTTTAAGATGTCTAAGAAAAATATATGGTACTGTTTTTTAGGTGTGAATAATTTCAGGAGAAAGTGGGATGTGTTCACAAAACATTTACACATTATCAATAAAGTCAGATACAAAAGCAATGGAAACCAGTGCTGGAACAGATCTAATTTCTCTCCTGATTTAAACACAAGGAAGACACCAGACTCAATTATAGTGGCAAGGAATAAAATGTTAGGCACAACTTGCTGACAGCCTTTGTAGAGTAATATGGATTCAACATGCTGCTTTCTCATTGAAATTTGTGCTTACATCAATTCCTCCTGAGCAATTCAAGCAGCCATGCACATATTACTGAGTCAATCAAACCTAATAAATCACACTCATCCCAGGAAATAAGACACACTACCTGTTTTGTGATTCTGTCCTGACAACGTTTAGTGTAACATCTAACTAGAAAGGCTGGGATTTCTCCCAAGGAAAGAGTGAATGCCATGTGATTTGTTACTGGGGTTTTAATTATTTGGGAGTTTTAGGGAAATGCTAAAGTGCAAAGAAGACCATTGATCATGGAGGCCTTATCTTTGTAACTTGCTGCATAAAGAAGAGCAGGTGGTCAACAGATCTTGATGGCACTGATGGTCCTGTATGGGTAGTGGTCAACACTCATGAAGCAGGTCATTCCTGGCTCTCTGGTTGGAGGCTCATACATAAGCACCAGGAGAGGCTCAAGAGCAAAGGTATATAATTGGAACATTTCACAGAAAGGTCACAGTACTATTGTACTAGCTCAGTAAAATAAAAATGAACATATCTTAAACAACCAGCAAGTTTGTAATTGCTGAGAATCCCATGAAACCTGACTGGTATGGGTACTGGAGGAACTTGTTTCATGGATATATTAACAGAAATAAAAGGACTAAAGTCTTTGGTTCAGGAAAGTAAACCTTTTCAATATTCAGACTCAACAGGAGAACAGAAAAACAAATATTCACTGCTCCAAGCTAAATTAGTTGTTTAGAAGATCAGATGGAAGAAGTAGCTTACAACACAATAAAATTTCTAAAAAATAATATTATAAATAAAAGATTAAATGATCTCCCTGATATGAGGAAGTGGAGATGCAACGGGGGTGGGAGTTAAGGTGGTAGGAAAAGTAAAAATGAAAGAAGATGGGATCGGGAGGGAGAAAAACCAAAAGAGACTCTTAATGTCATAAAACAAACTGAGGGGGGTGGGGGGAAGAGGGGTTGGGTGAGGGTGGTGGGGTTACATCATATGTTTAAATAAAGCTTAAATAAAGTAAAAAAAAAAAAGATTAAAACTCAAGGACAGAGACTAGAAACGAGAATGTGAATACTATGAATTCCAAAATTAAAAAACAAAACCAAAACAAATACAGTATAAAAAATACACAGAAAAAAAATACCTAAGCTTAGATAAAAAGTAGTTTTCACCTCCAGGTTAAAATGGCTCATGATGTCACAGACAGGAATAATGGAAAAAAAAAAAAAAAACCAAAGAAAGAAAAGAAAAAAGACACACTCCAAAGAAGAGCCTCATGAAATCTCTGAATTTCTCAACCTTAGATTAAAAGGAAAATAATGTCAAGAGCTGGGAAGATATAAGGGGGTATTTGTTATAATGAGGACTTGGAAATGGATTATTCTTAAGAACTTTGCTCGGGACTGGAGATGTAATAAACATGTAAAATGTTTCGGGGTAAGAGGAACAGGTATTCTTTAATTTTGTTACTGTACAAAAATAGTAAGAGTACAATAGAGGCCTCAAAACAATGGTGAAAGATAGGAGGGTTATCACTAGTTGGATGAAAAACACAGCAATTCTTAAATCAATTATGGAAGAAGCTAATGGAAACAGTGGCATCAAAAATAATTGATTAGCATTAAAAATAACAGATTTAAAGAGGAAATTCACATAATGACATATACATAAAATGGTGTCAGTAAACTATATATATTGAAACCACAATAAATGTAACTATGCTTAGTTTCTAATAAAATAATTTGTAGATCCGACTAAAATAACAAAATTTGGTTCTATTCTGTATATAAGAAAACCAATAAAATGAAATGAGAAAGTGGCAAATGGAACAAAGAAAAATCAGGAAAATCACAAATGGAATGAAGTAGAAGTATCAATAATCAATATCAAACAGTGGAATTCAACAACAAAAGCCATTAACTGAGTCAAAAGAGAATATTAGTAAGGTTAAAAACAACAATCCATTAAGAGAATGGGCTTACATACTAAAAACTGGGTATTATGTGAATCCTGAATTTTCCTGAATGTGAATTTGGGTATTATGTATATCACTGGTATTAAGTTAAATACCAAGAGCTAAAACTTCTAGATATATGAGGAAAGCTTAAAGGTATAAAGGAAAGCCTTCCAAACTTGAGAGAGCAGGTAGACATAAAATAAATAAGAGGAGCACAATCAAAAAGCTTGCCTTAATGGAAGGATTTATAATTATGTAGCAGAATTATAGACAATTTATAATTTGTAAATTATAAATATTATATAATAATATAAATGTATAAATATATAAAAATGTAAATTTATAAAACAGAAATTTATAAAGACAATTTATAATTGTCTACTTTTCATAGAACATTTATTAAAGTGATCAAATATATTTATTTTATCTTTTTTAAAGATTTTATTTATTTATTTGACAGAGATCACAAGTAGGCAGAGAGGCAGGCAGAGAGAGAGGGGGAAGCAGGCTCCCTGCTGAGCAGAGAGCCCGATGCGGGGCTCGATCGCAGGACCCCAAGACCATGACCTGAGCCGAAGGCAGAGGCTTAACCCACTGAGCCACCCAGGCACCCCTAAAGTGATCAAATATTGAATCCACATTGTTTCAGTAACATTTAATAGATTCCTCGGGTTTCTACTATTTTCTCTTCCACAGTGTGAAACTCTAAAACGTGCCACAGATCCTTGCATAGATGGTTGGTTACATTCACTAAAAAAGAACAGCGTGTGTAGTTTTATTGAAGGGATCAAAACCAGCAAATGTCCAATCTGTGACATGAAATTCAGGAACTCAGAGAGAGAAATTTTAGCAGTTATAAAATTTCACACCAATGTGGTTTGTTGTAATCTATAGCTGTGCTATCCAAAACAGTAGCCACTAGCCACATGTGGCTTTCTAAATTTAAAGTTTTAAACTTAAATAAAATAAAATAAACATGTAGTTCCTAATCACACTAGCCACATGGCAAGTGCCTGAGAGCCACATGTGGTTAGTGGCTACTGTACTGGCAGCACAGAGAACATTTCCACCATCCCAGAAGGTGCTATTGATGCACACTTGAGTGGCAGTCTCCCAACACCATGGGTCAGAAATGGGGAATGAGAAAGTGCCTAGTATTGAGAGAAGGGTTCTTTATAAGAGGTTTGCACTATGCATTATCCCCATCAAGGTTACCTGCACAATAATTTAATTTGGTTGGCATTAATTTTCCTTTAAAGATGATGATGACAGTAGGCATAGACAAGTTAAGTAAAATTGCCCAAAGCCAGAATTTAGATGACAAACATATCTGACACCAAAAACCATGACCTTAACCACCATACTCTGCTACCTCCCAGTAGTGTTGACAATAATGTATGTATGGGAACAGTTTCTGTGTTTGATCATTGGTTCTTGCTCTGCATTAAATGCCCATTTATGCACACATTTGTTCTTCCTTTTAAGATCATAACCCTTTTACTCAGCTAAGAAATGAAGCTCAACTTATTAAATGCTTCCCTTGCACTTTGATATGCCTCCAAAGCAAGCCACCATGCTTCAGATGGCTTGCATGTCTGCCTGGATTTACACTTTCTACTATTTTAGTGTGCAAATACTTCTCACCTATGGGAATTCTGTTTCTTCAGACACTCCATGGCATCAAAGTCTAATCTGTTTCAAATCACAGCAGCTCAGCTTCTGCTAAGTCGGGGGACACTCAAAACAAGTGTCACTTAACACTGTGAGAGGCGGCAGTGCTGGGGTAGGATACAGACAATGCTAAGTGTCCACGAAGCCAGAGATTGTATCTACAGAACATGAAACCTTTACTGTTTAGTAAACTTCCAAATAATCTGCAGTGTAGGCTGGTGCTGGGCTTTACTGCTCACTTCCCAAAAGGTATCAGGGTCATACTAGATGATGCATATAAATATATTCTGAGCATTGTAAAGTATTATTTAAATTTGTTTGTTTCCAGTAAAAACTTTTAGACATGGAAACCTTTTGGGACAACTTGATCTTATCATGTGATTGAAAGAGGAAAGTTCAGAATGTTTCTGCAACTGGCCCTAAGCCAAAAACCCATCTGATATAATAGCTTAGGCCTTCTGGCTTACTCTCTAGCAATACTCCAACACAAAATGGTAATTAGCAGCTTACAACTGATGGCATCTGGGATGTCAAGGACTTTTCATGACAAAATTGCTGAGCTGAGATCCAGAAGTCTGGTCTAACTCAAATGAGATCAATGAGACATTAGTTCCAGGGAATAAAGTATTATGTCAAAGAGGAATTCTGTGGACAATTATATTAGAGTTGAACAAAGACAGAATGTGTGTGTGTGTGTGTGTGTGTGTGAGAGAGAGAGAGAAACTATAGGACTTTCAGTAGCCTTTAATGTACTTATGTGCATTATAAACTGCCAAGAGGATACTATAGTAGGCAGTATTCAAAATTTATTTGCTCGTATTTTTATACAACAGCATTCCTCAAAACTAGTGTGGGGTGAAACACACTTTGGCAAACATTTATCTAACTTTATCAGCAGATGAGTCCCTTGTCATATCCTCAAACATGGCTGCCTGAAATAGATTTAATAAAATGATATCTTCTGTGTAACTTGCTTTCCTCCAGGTGACATAACTACCACCATAAATATCACAGAGAACTTTAGAAATTTGTGACAAGACTGTAGCACTCAAACTTTCTTAGCAGTTGCCAAACTGTTGTCTGGATGACTAATAATAGCATTCAGAATACTTTAATGATCAAAGTTCAGAGTTCTTCTGTTATTCTTCTATACATCAAAGAGCACATCTATTCTACTAGGACTTAAAATCTGATGACCCATAACTGGTGACAGAAAATAAAGCACATGGTCCCATATTCCTGTGTAGGATTTTGCCAGTAATGCAAAACAGAGTCAATAGTGACATGTATATAGAGAAAGAGAAAGAGAGAGAGAGAATGATTATATTATTACTATGAATATATTACAAATTTTTACCTTTTTAAAAAAAGATTTTATTTATTTTATTTATTTGACGGAGAGAAAGAGAGAGACATTGAGAGAAGGAACACAAGCAGGGAGAGTGGGAGAGGGAGAAGCAAGCTTTCCACTGAGCAGGGACCCCCAAGTGGGGCTTGATCCCAGAACCCTGGGATAATGACCTGAGCCAAAGGCAGATGCTTAAAGACTGAGTCACCCAGGCAGCCCAAGTTTTACTTTTCTGATCATCAAAACAAAACCACAACATAAGTACTATCACTATGCCCATTTAGATGAAGAAACTAAGAAAACTTGCCTAAAGTCACAAAGATAGTAAGTGTCCAAACCAGGAAATAAAAAGATCTGATAAAGATTCACACAATTTGCTTACTCAAATTTATTTTTAAAGCTATTGACAATACTGAGATGAGGTATCTAAGTTCACTCCACATCGTCTGGACATTTTCAAGGTAGTTTATCCTCTGCCTGAAAACCTCCAGAGGTAATCTACCCTATTTTGTGGTTCTAGCTTCCTATACATAGAGAAGCACTTAGCATAGTGACTAGAGCACAGGATTGCAGGCAGGCAGTTCTACATTCACAACCAGAACCCAGCTTCCCAAATTACTTGCCTAGCATCTTGACTAAGTTCTTCTAACTCAGCTTCCTTATTTGTAAAATGAGTAAAATAAGAGAACTTTACCTGTAGCTAATGATGTGGATGTGAACATGTCAAGAGATAAAAACTTCAAGGGCTTAGCAAAGCGCCTGGCTTTCACTAAACACTTAGCACCTGGTAGCTGTTCTGCTTGGAGTTGTTGTGGATATTAATAAAGATTACAGAGCACTTCTGAGTTTAACAACACACTTTCCTAAGCTTGATTTCATCGTGGCCATTACAGTACCACAGTGAGGTAAAGATGAGCAAAGCAGAAAAACCTGCAATAAACCTCACTGTGGCTTTGTTCCTCATAATTATATATGGATACAATTTTCTTGGATGTGAAAGCTGGAAGAAACCACTTAAATGAATACCAGGATCCTTCCAAGAAATAATACACTTCCTTACAGAGTTACTTTCTCTATTATTCAAGCTCCCTCTTTCCCAAAGATCTGTTTGGAATCAAAGCCAGGTTTCACAGCCTGAAAATTAATACAGCCAGAAATAAATTACTTTGCAAAGAGAAATACCAGACCCACATCATTTTTACTCGGTGAAAAAAAAAAAATCTCCCTTTCTACCTCACCAGGAAGTACAATGGTCAAATATAAAAGCACAACGTTTATCCATTTATGTGGTGTGTAAAATAGAGCACCCCTTTTGATTCATGACTCTTAGCCTCTATTCCAGCCGTAGTGCTCTGGCAACAAAAGCACTGTCATCCATTTGTGATTAGCCATGACATTATCGGGTTTTCAGATTATCTATCTGTACCCACAGCCTCTATCTCCTAGCCAGGAGATGATGCCTCACACCAGAGAGCAGGCCCGTGGTGGGGAAGAATGATGGTACAGAATACCTCGAGACTGTCAGCATCTGAGCTTAAGGAAGAGGCTCTGACTGCCTAATGATGAACATCAAAGGAAACGCCAGTTAAGTGTCCACTTGTTTCCAAACTTTGCTAACGTTCCAGATATAGAAAAACATCCTGATGCTTAAGTAAATTTCAGAATTTCCAACCAGATGTTGGTAAGGTTGAATATGTATCTCTGATTATCTTAAAAATTTACAATATTATTTTTCTTATTATTTTACATTATCTATTTGTATCTTTTATCCCTTATTAGCAAAGGAAATCAAACTTGGCATTTTCTCCCGGAAAAAAAAACCTCTTGAGTTTCTACAGAAACTTACTCAAACATTTCACATTGTCTTTTTTGGTGTATAAAGCTTGTGCCTACCTTATTTCTACTCAGTAAATAAAATTATTCCAGTTGCTGGGTAACTAAAGAATGCCTATCTTAATTTATAGACAGGAAAAAAGACATTCCTCAGCGTTTCCTTAATTAATCATACATTTTGAAGTCAACTGAGCTGACCAAAATAGAACCAAAAGGTTCTATCTTAATTACTTATGAATTTGAGCAGTTGAAATCCACAGGACTGTTGTCATTGTGTTCAATATTGTTTCATTCTACACCTGCACTCCCAAAAGAATGGATTTATAGAGTCCATGAAAATCATGATCAAAATATGTTTTGAGCCATGCAGACAAAATGTTAATATATTTGGCCCATCTTGCATCCAAACCCTATTTCCCATTAAGGAGAAATCTGCATTGTGAGTTTGGGGGAGGAAGTGATGTGGACACACACTTAGAATTTTTCTCAGTAGAGGAAACTAAGGACTAACTAGGAACTAACAAACCAATATCTTGGCTGAATTTTGTGCTGGCAGCTTCTGCTGGCTCCTCCCTATTCACCAGACTTGCTTCTCTATACAACCTGTTTATTCTCCATCTACCCAATGCCCTTCTATTACATCTCTTTTGTTACTATTTTTAATTCACTGAGTCAGATTTGGTTGGTTTGTGTGTATGTTTCTGCAAACAAGACCCCAGCTGGTAACAGGTAGCATCCTATTCACAGTGGAAATTTGAATGGAGATTTAAAATGTTAGCTAAAATGTAAGGGCTCTAATGTAACTTTTCCATTTATGCTCTTGTAGGCAGGGAGTGAAATTCATAAGTAGCTATTATTCTTTGTACCTGTATCTGTTTCGATTAGAATTTTAGAATATTAAAATATATTAAAATATCCTGGGGGTGCCTGGATGGCACAATTGATTAAGCATCTTACTCTTGGTTTTGCCTCAGGTTGGGATCTCAGGGTTGTGAGATGGAGCCCATCACATCAGGCTCCTTGCTCAGTGTGTGGTCTGCTTGAGACTCTGCCTCTTTGCCCCTCCTCACCATGTTGTCCCTCTCTCAAATCAATCAATCAATCAATCAATCAATCTTTAAAAGAATATTTTGCACTGGAGCCCCAGTTTTTTCATCTTTCCCAGGTCACTTGCAAATACAAAAAGATTTTTAAATGAGGCTTAAGCGTTATGAAAGTACTCATGCTTGTTTTAGTAAAGATCCCTTGTAATCATTAATAATGTGAAAACCTGCCCTTGCCTACTTCATACTAACTTGACAAGTTCTAAGACCAGTTGTGAGGTTTCTAAAAGATATGAACAAGAAGCTAGATGGACTGCACTCATTTAGGGCTGACATTTATAAATAAAAAGCGTTTTTTAAAAGGTGACATCCAGCAAGTTATGGAGAAAATGAATACTAAACTAAAAATGAGATTCAGCCTTTTAAAAAATGGCCTGGATGGGGGCCCCTGGGTGGCTCAGTCAGTTAAGTGTCTACCATTGGCTCAGATCATGATCCTAAGTTACTGGATCCAGTCCTGAGTCCCGCACTGGGTTCCCTGCTCAGCGGGGAGTCTATTTCTCCTTCTCCCCCTTCTCCTTCCCCAGCTCCTGCTCTCTCAAATAAATAAATAAAATCTTTAAAAAAAAAAAAAAAAAAGAAAGAAAGAAAATTGCCTGGATTAGCTGACTCTCTAAATGGAACGAAGCTGACAGTCCCAAAGCAATCTGTTGTATTTGGGGCAGCAGCCGCAGGAAAACTTCAAGTCTGCTCATTCCAAGTTCTGAATGTTCACTTTTTTTTTTTTTAAAGATTTTGTTTATTCATTTGACAGAGAGACAGAGAGAGAACACAAGCAGAGGCAGAGGCAGAGGTAGAAACAGGTTTCCCCCAATGTGGGGCTTGATCCCCAGGCCCTGGGATCACGACCTGAGCCAGAGGCAGATGCTTAATCGACTGAGCCACCCAGGCACCCCTGAATTTTCATTAATTCTGTATTAAAACTTTAATGAACAACTCAAGACAAGTAAGTTCACGGGACACATAATATATGTTGATTTTAATTCATGAAAATATTCCAAACATTGAAAAATGAGTTTCCTGGGGGGAAAGCATCAGGAAATTTAAGTATTTGGTATGAATCAATGATTCTCAAAACATTTTACTTTAAGTGATAAAAGGTGGGAAAAATCTGAAAGTATATAGTACTTTCTCATCAATAACATAATCCTCCTCACTGAGGAGACGAATCTGGTTGCCAGTAGAGGCTACTTGACAGGATTTCAATTCTGCTATCATCTCTGACTTGACTGCTATGAGGTAACATTTTCCATCACATATGCAAGAGAAGTCTGTGAGCGATTGGGCTGTCTAACATACCCCCAGAAACTGAACCTCATACAGCCAATGCATAAAGGGGGAGAAAAAGTAACTGTTTAATGTAGAAGTTCATTCTATGTTTTTCAGATTTTCATAGAATTACAGCTATTTTTTAAATATATTGTTACATCAGTCATACTTAAATGTATTCATTCTTATTTATGTTCTCTTAGTTGTTTTTAAGTTATTGCTACTTAGGCATTAAGCAAAGAAAATTAAATATTTTAACATACCTAGAAATTAGATACTCACTTTTTAAGCAGAAATCATAAGGGAAAGAGTACTAAAAAGGAATTAAAACTAAAATCTTCTATATAAGAAAAATGTCCATAACCCAAACTTCAAAGGCAAACAGTCTAAGGGAAAGCTACATGACAGAAAAAAATATACATGTATATACATATATATATGCAAATACATATATGTGTAAATGCATATATGTGTATATAGACATGTATATTAATTATTTGTTTATGACATTTAAATATATACACATAGGTATATACATTCATACGCCATAAAGAATATCCTGAACATGTAAATGAATACAAATGAACAAGACAAACACCTGTAGAAAAATAAAAAATACATTAAAAAACAGTTCACAGAAGTGAGTTAAAATGGTTCACATTTTTAATGAAAAAAAAAAAAAGAAAAACTAATTTTTTGTTACCTCAGAGAAACAAAATTAAAACAATGAAGTATCATTGGACACACATCAGACAAGCCAAAAAATATATAGCAAGCACTGTTCTAAGCACTTTACATATTTTATGTCATTTAGTCATCAGAAAAACTTCATCAGGTATGACTACTGTTACCCTCATTTTACACAAGGAAAGTGAGCACACAGAGCTCAGGTAATATCCCAAAGTCACTGAGCTAAGTGGCTGTCCATGTAAGCCCATTTCTCACCCTGACAACACTGAGTTCTGGATAATATTGGGTAAGACAGTACTGGTTAAGAGAGGACTATGTTCGTGGTCAAGTAATTGTTCTGGAAAGCAATCTAAAGATACTTTGTAAGGTGAAGATGTGTATGTAAAATCCTGTTCATTCAAGAGAAACTCTTGTACATATGCATGAGAAGACATTATAGAGAAAGTTCTTCATAGCACTTTTTCAGTGGGACAAATGAAAAAGAATCTCAAAGTCTATCATTAAAAGAATGGGCAAGTAAATTGCTTCATATTTATGCAACGTAAATTTCACAGCAGTTAAAATGAGTAACTAGTTCCATACGTAACAACAAAAAACCACTGTTGAATGAAAGGTTGGAGAATACAGGGAGATTGGCAATATTTATTTTCATTAAAAACAGAATATTTATGCTCATTAAAAATATAAACCATTTATATTCATTACAAACATAAATGGTATATATTATCTATGGAAACACTGAAAGTAGTAAGTACTTAAGGAACACAGACTAAATATACTACAAGCTCATGACAGTAGTTACTTCTGAAAAAGGAATGGAAAAGAGGGATGAAAAGAACATGTGGAATTTAAATTTTATCTGTAAAGTTCTGTTTCTTTTAAAAAAGAGAGGGAGAAAGAACAAGAAGTTATCTGAAGCAAATTTTTAAAACCTACTTTTCATTTGGTGGTAAGCACATGAAAGATTTCTTGAAATGTCTATTGTTATATTCCAGACTTTTAAAATTATCCCAAGTATTAAACTTAAAAAGATCACTTAAATTAAGAACAGAGCATTCTTAAACAACTGAGAGATCAGGGGAATTCCATCCTATTTTCTAGGGCTAAATCAAACCTAACATTTAAGCATGGAATTTATTTAGAGGCATTTTGCAGAGTTTATTTAACTGCAAGAGATCAGACCTATTTCACTAATGCCCCCATATAAAAATAACTTGGGGTTTAGAATGTGGTGTATATCTGCCCTATACTCTTCTACCCTATGATTTTAATCCTTAGACTTTTCTCTTCGAAGAGCTGTCAGCAACAAGTCAAATCACAGAAGAAATAAAATACATTTGTTTTTGTGAATGCAGAAGTCCTAACATTAGAGCAAAGTCCTCCAAATAAAAATTCATGTATCATGCCTTACTCCAGACAACCACAAGAGCTACCCTCAATGGAGTACAACCTGAAGAACTTTGACCATCTAAAGATAATCCCACTGACAATGAATTAAAAAATTAAATTATGATTAGGAAATATTTCTAAAATATTGGTCATAATTAACACATTAATAATTTTAATGGAAGACAGATAATAATTCAAAACAATGACTTCATTAACCAATATTTAATTGTATAAAAAATTATTCACAACCCACCCCTGTTCCATTGTTCTTTCATGTCTGCAAAGCAAACTCACCTCTTTCTTATCTCAGGGCATTTTCCTATGCAATCTCTTTTACCAAGAACTTTATTCCTCCAACTCTGAAAACAGCTGGTTCCTTGTCAACCTTCAGGCCTGTGTAAGTCATTAGTGCTCTCCATCAATTGCCATTTGTCCCTTTATTTTCAGGCACATGGAAAACTGTAATACATGACTGCCTTCTTTAAAATTACATATAGCCATGTCCTGTAACTTTTTGTGACCAATCATATGAGAATAGATGACATTTCCAGGCAAAAAGCCTTTCAAGACCAGTGTGCAAGTAACTATACTGTCTTTCTTTGCTTTGGTGACCAGGGAGGCATGTGTTGAGAGGGAGTCTCCTTCACTTTGAATCTCTAAGTAACTATGACAAAACTCCACCAGACAACTCACATTGGATACTTGATTATGTAAAGTGAAAAGTAACCTCTGTTCAATAACATAGACAAACCACAGAGATTTTTATGGTTGGCTGTTACAGCAGCATAACCTATACCATCTTTTTTAAAATTTCATTTTTATTTTATTTTTAAAGATTTTATTTATTCATTTGACAGACAGAGATCACAAGTAGGCAGAGAAGCAGGCAGAGAGAGAGGAGAAAGCAGGTTCCCTGCTGAGCAGAGAGCCTGATGCGGGGCTGGATCCCAGGACCCTGAGATCATGACCTGAACTGAAGGCAGAGGCTTTAACCCACTGAGCCACCCAGGCACTCCTAACCTACACCATCTTGACTAATATAAGGTCTGAGAGTAAATGGCATATCTTGGGGGGGGAATTTCTTAAACAATAATTTGAAATCCTTTTAGTCCATTATCTGAGAAACCTCATCATTTCCTTCAGAGCATTTATCACAATATGCATTTTTAAATGTATTGTTTCTTTGTTTTAAATTTCCTCAAATAGACTGTGAGCAGCATACAAAACAGATTTCAAGTGTCTTGGTTATAGTGGTTTCTCTAGTACTAGTACAGTGACCAGCAGGTATCTTCTTAGTAAATATTTGTTAAATGAATGAATGTTTCACTTTATTCAATTTAAAAGAATATCTAAGGTAATTTACAAATTGTGACACACAATTAACATGCTTGTGCAAGAAATTCCAATGATGACAGAGTTAAAATGCACAGTAATTTCTCACAAAACATAAGTTCTAAATTGAACCTCCTTGTGACATACAAACTAAGTATTTTACATGTGGGACACAAATGCTTCAATTTAGACCACATTCCTATTTATCATGAAATAAGAAATTCAGATAACCTCTCATACAATTCACGTAAACAGGGAGTACACTTAAATTGACTCCACATATAAAAAGTCAGAAAAGTTATAAAGATGACATTTTATTGAAACTGTAAAGAGGACATATATTAAGCTAAAGTGCTTACTTTCCTACCAGCAATTTAATAAATGTTTCAGTCATATTTATGACTATTTTATTTTCCACATATCTTTTGTTGCCAGGATAAAACCTTAGAGGAGTTCATGCTTCAATAAACCCAGACTCAAGAATCTGTTACAAAAATGAATTTAGGGCTGGCATCCACCAGAGTCCTAAATCTTCCCATTCAACTGCCAAGGTATAAGGCAAAAATGTTTGCTGCACTAACGATCTTTGTCAGTTGCCATAGTTTTGCCAATGACTGTATATCAACCATGGATTGTTGGTGAGCAGCAATCTATCATATATTTTGTGGTGGAGTTCAGTGTGCCTGAAGGGCTCAGCTCAATAACATTTCAAGATCTTCCTTCAAATAAGGCAAAATGCCAGTGCTACATAGCAAATTTGGACTAAATATGTTAAAAATGGATATTTCCATACAATCATGCTAGATCTGAGTCTACAATGGCAATTATGCCTATGGCAATGTAGCTTAGATTCCCATTCTTTACAAAAAAAGAACCAAGAGAGCCTGGAAAATACCTGATCACACTTTATTTGAAGTATTTTTTTCTTATACTAATTATTTAGCTCTGTTTTCCTCTGATTTGATTTTTTCTGTTTTCCATGTTTTCATCTCTTATTTCATATCCTTTATCTAAAACATTTTTTTCTTTCCATTCTACTTAAAAAATGTTCAATGCACTGAGGCAATGCATGCCTCTTATACCATAATGAGGTTAAATACCCTGGCTTTCTAATAAAACAATTATCTGTGCCATGTAATCATGAATGAAAAATAACAAAATCATTTTTAAAAGGAAAAGAGTTATTCTTTATAATGATAAAATGTTAACAAATCATTATAAAGTATTTAACACACATCAGGCATTTATCTAACTGCTTTGTGAATAATAGTTTATTTACTCCTTAGAGTGAGGCAGATGCAATTATTGTACTCAATGGATATATGAGGAAACAGGTCCTTAGGTTAGGTACATAGTTTGACTTCTTCTTTGCCGATTTGGATGCCTTTAATTTCTAGGTACTATGTTCAAAGCAATATAGCAGTGTACATAAAAGGTAGAGACAGAGTGGATGGGACTATGCGAGAGTATGTGTGTATGAGTGTGTGGAAATGTGTGGGGTAAATTAATATGCACAACAAAGAGAATATACTCTAGAATAGCAGAGTACAGCAGGTAAGAGTAGACTTTGGAGTTGGATAGATCTGCGTTCTAATCTTAGGACCATCATTTACTAGGTTCCTGATACCAATTTAGTGAAGTAATTCATGGAAAGAGCCTCACCACATAGTAGGTGCTATGTAAAAGATAGCTATTTATCATAACGTCATAAACATGACTTCAATAATTTTCTATTAGTGGTAAGCATTTTCTTAGCATTGTACAAACAACATGCATTAATTTTATCATCAGAAAAATTAGTAAATAAAGTAATTGTATTATGGTGGTTGAGATTAGAGATTAGATTAGATTGATTGAGATTGAGATACCCAGAGCCAACTATTAAAAGGAAAACTGACCAATTTTAAATCAACTTTATGCAATGTATGTCAGCCATCTTGATAGTGAGAAAGGTTTATGAAAAAGAAGTGACAGTCATGAGAATTTTCACTGGCATTTCTACTGAAGGCAAAACCAACACTCCTGGGGTGAATCATGGAAACCACAGCAAATGCAAAAAGAATCAAAGCAAGAGAATAATAAAAATCTCTACCCATTTCTTAAAATTCCATAACCTTTCCAAATAGAAACTGAAAAACAAGAATTTACTCCTTCCTACTTGAAAATACTTGATATACTACAGAACAGCAACAACAATGCAAATGCCCAGACTAGGACATTAGGTACAGGCAGTAATGCATATTATAACCACATGGACTTATGTACTCAAGGATACACTTCATTTCTAAGCTCATCCATTTATATTCAGGAATACAATTTAATATTAGCAGTAACAAATACGTAAACAATAGTAAGTTTTCTACTTTATGGAGTAATGGCTTCTATTAAAAGCAAACAGGTTACGCATTAATTCCTTAATCACCAGTGACCAAACATCTTGGAATGCATTTTTTCTCCTTGCAAGTACAGAGTGCTCCTGAGTTTTTGCTAATCTATTTCCATAATTGTTACCTGATCTAAAACTCACCAAAACCTTCACCATATGCAGCTGCTTTTGATATTTAACTGATGAGGATTACACCTTACATTCAGAGCAATGATTAACATGGGTTAACAGAGATAAACTCATGTTACAAATTCTGAGTTAAGAAGGCAAGGAGAAAAAAAAATTAAGTTCCAATTACAAAAGTATGCATTCAGTCTGTACTAGGTTTAAAACTGTCTTTTACAAGTTTAAATGACTTTGCAAGAGGACAGCAAGCTATTTACTTTCTAAAACATAACTGTAATTCTCTTGAGAAAATATTTATCTTCTGCAGTGCAACTAAATGTTCTTAGGACCCTGTAAACCACCCATGAAGCATTAACAGACCCAGAGATACTGTGATTTACTGAGAACAAAAGCAGGTTATTGGCAAGAGCACAGCGGGCATGCTACCTTGCAAGGATCAGGTGGTAAGAGAGCTTAGGGAATAATCACATTGTGTCCACACAGGAACTGGAACAAGTGAAGATGCCAGTGCTACTATGTCATGAATGCTACCAGAGCCGGATATAAGCTATGAGCCTAATGGCATTGGCCCAATGCTGCTCTGGATTTCATAGACAATAGTCTTACTCTTTAATAACACTTAAGTTATTTCTTCCAAAGTCATTCCAACATCAGAAGGGGGTGATTTTCTAATGTCAAACATAGAGGAGAAAAATGCAACCACAATAACAAACTAATAAAAACCTAGTCTTGATGAAAAAAGTAAAATTTTCCACCAATTTTAAAGGTGAAAAAGTCACCTATGAATAATGGGCATTTTTTTCCTCCACCTGAACCAAGAGTATTCTAATATTTAAATTCTACTGAGGGAACTAATGAGAGTTTAAAAAAAAATAAAAAAACCTTCTGTGAGCCATTCTATCACACCCTTTAGTGTCAATAGCATGATCAGATCATTTTTTGCATCATGTCTGATCTATAAATTTTTGGAAGTTATTAATTTATAATTTGAATAGTTTTTCCCTCTCCTAACATCAGTTAAAGGGATTGAGACTCATGTCTTAATGACATGGAGTTTGCCTTCCCTCTCATTTTTTCAAAGTTAGAAATGGGGTGCTGGGTGGCTCAGTGGTTAAGCATCTGCCTTCAGCCCAGGTCATGATTCCAGAGTCCTGGGACCAAGCCCTGCATCAGGCTCCCTGCTCAGCAGGAAGCCTGCTTCTTCCTCTCCCACTCCCCCTGCTTATATTCCTTCCCGCTCTGTGTGTCAAAAAAAAAATAAATAAAATCTTTAAAAAATAAAAAGAAACTGCAGTTATTTAGTGAAAATAATGTTAACATGTGTTCATTCAACTTTCTTTCTCCCAGAAGTCTTCTTGTGTTTCCTGAAGTATAGTTTCATCACTCACTATCACCTAAAATGTCATTTAAAACAGGGAAACACTTTTATTTACCCAGGAATCATGTTTTTTTCAATGCCCAATAGCTGCTTCTTTCTAAAAGTCAGAAGGAAATCAGCCATGTAGGTAATAAATGCTTTCAAGGAGACCTCTGAATCACATTTTACCTGTTCTCCATGAATAGCGAGTCACAAAGCCACATGCTAGAGTTTCCATGAAGTTCAGTACATATTTAATAAAGAAGGCAATGGCTGCATTAAAATATAGAAATACTTATCTACTGGTATATATGTAAAACTGCTACATTAGACAAAACTTTACTGTGAAATAAAAATTAAAGTGTAAAAAATTACAATGTCCACTCTAATGTACTAGAGTGAAAAAGAATACAAAAGCAAGCAATGAAAGTAAATCTAAATTAAACAGACATTTCCCATGTCAGTACTACATGACCTTCGCCATCTTAATTACTAGGGATCTAGGCATACAAAGACAAAACATGAGCACTGGCCTTAACATGCTCACAGTCTATTAGGATAGACACTGACAAATACAGAAATAGCAAACATCAGATGTCTATAGTAGACCAATGGGAGAATGCAGTGGGAGGACTGGCTATCAACCCTAAATTCTAGACATAAAGCACTATAATTCGAAATCCAGGCAGAAGAGCCGCAATACAAAGGCATGGCATGAAAATGGACGGCGTGTTTGGGAAGAGAGTTACTTCACTGTTGCAGGAGTGAGATGTATGTTGTGGATGGGGAGGTTGGGGAAATAATCAATATGAAAGGAAAAGGGCAATAATGACAGGACTAACAGCTAACAGCATCAGAGCACTCAATAGGTTCCAGGCACTGGGGAAGCACCTGGCATGCATCATGTCATGGCAATTTCACAACTCCCTAATGAGTATTAGCCTCACTTATGGTCTAAGGTTGAGAATATTAATGGTGAGCAGTCACACATAAATGGCCTTTCATGTCAAGTTGAGAAATGGGGACTTTACCATAATAGGAATACCATGATAGGAAGCCAACAAAAATATTTGGCTAGATTAGTACTTAAGAAAATTTCTTAACTTGGAAGGATGAAGAAGAAAATCAACTCCAAAGGCTGTATGATACTCCAATAGAGGTGGCTGCTGAAATGGGCAGCAAAGAGAAAGGGGTCTGAACTCAGACAGTGACAGTGGACCCAAGAGCAGGGTGTGCAGTCAAGTGGCATTGCAAAGGTGGAATGGATAGGCCTTCACTACAGTTCTGGGGATGAAGTCATAAGTGTCAGCAATTCCCAATGAGGTTTTTAGCTTGGATGACTGGGTGAATGCTGATGACCTTATTTGACATAGGAACTATAGAGACAAAAGTAGGGTTCTGGGAAATGGCAGTGGGTTCAGGGTAAGACATGTAATACCCAACATGTCTGCGGGACAGTTAGACAACTCTGCTCAGTGAATAATAGCAAATATGGCCTGAGACTCAGAGTATAAACTGGAGACAAAGATTTCAGACGAGAGGTGGAAAGTAAAACAAACGGATGAAGTGAGATAGCTGAGAGAGAGAAATGGCTCAAGAAAAGAATCAGAGAGGGAGTAACAAATTTCAATGAACAAAGAGATGTTTTCTTTAATGACTTGTCAGAAAGGAAGAAAGCTGATAAATCAGAAAATAAAATACTGAAAGGATGAATTTTTGTACACAGAAAAAATGCATGGAAGAAAATGGCAGCACGAGGAACTCTATTAACCTGATCCCATAACAATAACTGTTTAAAGGTATTTTCTCAAAACCAAATATTTTAAGTCTCTGAATATTGTCCTCTGAGTATAGAGCAAACAAAGGCAACTTATTCAAGAAAACCTATTCATCTCAAGAAGAACAGCAAGGGTCTATGTCATTTGAGCCACATTTGGTTCCTCCCTCCCAAGCCCACAGTTCAGTGTGAGGCAAGCTCCAATAGAGGCAGGTATGGTCAATAAAAATGGGGCCCTCCTCTCCCCTTTGGTTCACAGCCAAGAGCTACAGTATCTCCCCAGAAGGAACAGCCTGCCAGTATTATTCCCCTCAGCTTTGTGTTGCAGAGGCTAAATCCAAGACAGTGTGGCAGAGATTGGGAAACCTCTTTCTTTAATCAACCTCACTCACAAGGTTGAAGCTCTACCCTGGGTGCAGGAGCCCAAGAATACTGGGGGCCTTTATTGCCATCACCCCAGCACACTGATAGGTCAGAAATACCATGCCAGGAGAGGCAAGGTAAAAAGACCAGAGGCTACCCTGCCCACATAGCATCCTACCTATAAAATAGGATGTCACTCTCAGACAGACCACCGTTCCCAACTCCAGCCCAGAGCAGCGGCTCATAAATTTTTGTCCAGAGGGAGAGAGAGGGCCCAAGAACAGAGAACTCTGAAACTCTCCCCAAAGGAAATGACTTTACTTGGAACAGATAAAGTGGGGAAGTTCAAATCTAAATATATGTTGAAAACAACAGAGATGTCAGTGGTAAACAAGTTAAGAGCTGGCCGGTAGCTCTATGAGGGAAGCACACTAAACCACAGGCCAGCTAGTTTACCAGAGAGAACCGGATAAGAGACAGTTTAAGAGTCCTCCTGGAATCAGAAAAAAAAAACTTTAAAAATGGGCCTCAAAAACTACTCCTGGAAACAGGCCTAAATTTAATTGGACTGGACTGTAGAGCAATATATGCTCCAGGACACTATTGAAAAAAAACAATCAGTGGGCAATTACTGGAGCCTAATAGTTGGATGTGAGGCCAACAAAAGCTGAAAGCTTAACAGGAAGATGAAGGGCAGTCAAAGGGGGCTCTGCTAAAACCACTGTCATCTCACAGTGACTGCATGTGCCTAAGATTGAGACTTCATACCAGAGAGGCAACAGATCTCACTATGGGAGTCCAGTCACTAAATAAACAAGTAAACAATAACATCAAGCCCATGGAGGTACATATCAAGAGCTGCTACAGTACATTCTTTTAAAAGCCAGTTTTAGGGACGCCTGGGTGGCTCAGTGGGTTAAGCCGCTGCCTTCGGCCCGGGTCATGATCCCAGGGTCCTGGGATCGAGTCCTGCATTGGGCTCTCTGCTCGGCAGGGAGCCTGCTTCTCTCCTCCCCTCTCTGCCTGCCTCTCTGCCTACTTGTGTGATCTCTGTCAAATAAATAAATAAATAAATAAATAAAAGCCAGTTTTAACCAAACAGGAAAGCATAATCAACAATACACAAGGGGGAAAATAAAACAAAAAAACAAGCAACAGAAATGGCTTATAGGGGAACTCAAATGCCAGGTTTCCCAAAGATTTTAAGATAACATTGTAAATATGTTCCAAAACCTACAGGAAACCATGTACCAAAGCAATGTATGATGATAATGTCTCACCAAAGAGAGAATATCAATAAGACAGAAATTATAAGAGAACCAAATAGAAAATCTGGACTTAGAGGGGCGCCTGGGTGGCTCAGTGGGTTAAAGCCTCTGCTTTCGGCTCAGGTCACAATCCCAGGGTCCTGGGATCGAGCCCCGCATTGGGCTCTCTGCTTAGCAGGGAGCCTGCTTCCTCCTCTCTCTCTCTCTCTGCCTGCTTCTCTGTCTACTTGTGATCTCTGTCTGTCAAATAAATAAATAAAATCTTAAAAAAAAAAAAAAGAAAATCTGGACTTAGTAAAATAATTGAACTGAAAAATTCCCAAGAGGGGATGAAGTACAGATTTGAATGGGCAAAAGGAATAATCTGTGAACCTGGTGAGAGATCATTAGAAACTATGCTATTTGAAGAGCCGAGAGGGGAAAAAGAATGAAGAAAATTGAACAGAGCCTCAGAGAAATGTGTGACATCATTACATGCACCAATATATGCATAAGGAAGTACCAGCAGAAAGGAGAGAATAGACCAGAAAAAAATGTGAAAATAATTAATAGGAGAAAATTTTCCAAACTCGATGAAAATTCCCATTAATCCACATCTACAAGAAGTTCAACAAACTCTCTGCAGTATAACTGCAAAGAGATCCACATAAAAAATTTTATAAAGAACAATCTTGAAACTAGCAAGAGAAAAATAATTCCTCATATTTAAGGGAACCCCAATACATTTAATAGCTAACTACTTATAAGAAACAACTGAGGCCAGACAGCCGTAAGACACTGGAAAAAGCAGCATAAATTACACCCAAAGCAATCAAAAAAGGAAATAATAAAGATTAGAGCAAACATTAAGGTAGTATAAATGAGAAAAATGAGCGAGAAAATCAATGAAATAACAGCTGGTTCTTTGGAAATATAAGATTGGTAAGCCTTCAGCTAGGCTGACCAAGAAAAGAAAAGATTCAAGCTACAAATATCAAGAATGAGAGAGTGAGAATTATAACTGATATTGTAAAAAAAAAAAAAAGATTATACGGTAGTACTATGGGCATGAAAATCAGTATGCTAACAAATGAAATGTATGAAATAGAAAAATGCCTTGAAATACACAAACTACCAAAAGTGACTTTAGAATAATTGGAAACTCTGAACGGACCAATAACAGGTAAAGGAGTAGACTAAGTAATCAAAAAACCACCCACAAAGAAAAGCCCAGGTGGCTTCCTTAGTGAATTCTACCAAATACATAAATAAGTACTATTAGCAATTTTCTACAAACCCTTCCAAAAATACTAAGAGGAGGGAACATTTCTTAATTTATTCTATGAGACCACTATTACCCTGATATCAAAACCAGAGACATTATAAGAAAAAGAAAACTGCAAATGAACAGTCTTATGAATATTAGCACAAAACCCTCAACCAAATACCAGCTGAGTTTAGCAACATATAAAAAAGATTGCACACTATGACGAAGTGAAATTTATGCAAGGAATGCAAGGTTGGTTCAATATATGAAAATCAATCATTGTAATACACTATATCAATAAAGAACAAAAACAACATGATCATGTGAGACAGAAAAAGCATTTGACAAAATCCAACACTCTTTCATGATAAAGACACTTTAAATACTAGAAATGGAAGGAAAATTCCTCAATCTTTTATAAGAAAAAGTAACTTAAAAAAAAAAGATTTATTTATTTTAGAAAGAGAGAGAAATAAAGAGAACAGGAGCAGGAGAGGCAGAGGGAGAGAGAATCTCATGTAGACTCCACACTGAGTGTGGAACTCCATGCAGGGCTCAATCTCATGACCCTAAGATCACAACCTGAGCCAAACCCAAGAGTAGGATGCTGAACAATGCACACCCAGGTGCCCCCAAAAAGTGACCTTTTATAGATAAAGGCCACAGAAGACCCACAGCTATACCATACCTGACTGTGAAAGGCTGGCTGCCCTTAAGATCAGGAATAAGACAAGAATATCCACTTTTAACAGCTCTATTTAACACTTTGTGCAGGCTCTGGCCAGCAAAATTAGGTAAGAAGAAAAGGAAATAAAAGGCATAATACTGAAATACCTGAATACTGAAATAATGAAAAGAAATAAAATTATTTGCACATGACACGATCTTACAAAAATATAAAGCCCTTAAGTGTCCACTAAAGAAATGTTAAAATTAGTAAGTCCAGCAAGGTTGCAGGATAGAAGATCAATACTCTAAAAAAAAATCAATTTTATTTCTATACACTAGCAATAAATAATTTAAAAATGAAATGAAACAATACTATTTGCAATAGCATCAAAAAATACTTAACAAATTTAACAAAAGTAGTATAAACTTTATACTCTGAAAACTATAAAACATTGTTGAAAGAAATTAAAGGAGATATAAATAATTAAAAAAAGAATATTTCATGAAAGAAAGAAGAAAAAGAGCAAATGAAACAATCACTTTGGGGCCCTGAGTGGCTCAGCCAGTGAAGGGTCTGCCTTTGGCTCAGGTTATGATCTCAGGGTCCTAGGATCAAGCCCTGCAGCATGGGACCCTCTGCTCAGCAGGGAGCCTGCTTATCTCTCTCTCTGTCTGTTGCTCAAAGCTTTTTTTTAAAGCTTTAAAAAAAAAAGAAAAGAAAACCATTTTAAAACATGGTAGGCTACCCTTTCCTAAATGTCTCAACAAAGTAAAGTAAGGTGGGGAAAAAGGTTCCTCGAATTGAGTGATGCTAATTGTCAGCCTCATAGGCAAGATTCCTAGGGCAGTGGAATGTCAACACCTAAAAAAACAAATACCAGACTTAAAAAGATTTAACATGCAACACATGTGAATGTGTTGTGGATGAGCACACCCAAGAAATCTCAAATCCTGAAAGAACCTATAGGCCAAATTTCCTTGGACCACAATAAATTGTGAGCTATCTTTCATAGATCAGGTTTGATAGCCACCCCAAATGAATGAGAAATAAAGAAGAGAGTCCTATGTCCTGCTCCAAACTTGTCAGGAATGCCTTGAATCAGCAACTACTATGCTTACTAGTTAAGCAATTCCTATACTTAAGGTTTTGCTTTAGTGTCATCCTAATAGGCACGAAGATAGCCTGAACCATGTAGAGTTCCTCTGTACCAGCACAGGGCCACTACAGTTCCTGAGTGGGGTGATTCACAATACAGTCATCTAGAATTCTACATTTATTATTACAAATTTCTTACAGTAACGGGTCTCAAGAAAGAGGCATGTTTTCTAGATCACAGTCATGTCATTGAGCTAATGGCAGAATTAGAGCTAATAAAACTGCAAGATCCGGGGCACCTGGATGGCTCAGTGGGTTAAGCCACTGCCTTCAGCTCGGGTCATGGTCTCAGGGTCCTGGGATCGAGCCCCACATCGGGCTCTCTGCGGGGAGCTTGCTTCCTCCTCTCTCTCTGTCTGCGTCTCTGCCTACTTGTGATCTCTGTCAAATGAATAAATAAAATCTTTTATAAAAAAAAAAACAAACCCAAGATCCTTTGTACTGTAATATTTGAAATAAATAACACATAGTCTCCAAATAGGTTTTAATTCAATGATTGGATGAGTTTCATAATTCTAGTAATTAAATAATAGACTCTATTTCTTTTTTTTTTTAAGATTTTATTTATTTATTTGACAGACAGAGATCACAAGTAGGCAGAGAGGCAGGCAGAGAGAGAGGAAGGGAAGCAGGCTCCCCGCTGAGCAGAGAGCCCGACATGGGACTCGATCCCAGAACCCTGGGATCATGACCTGAGCCGAAGGCAGAGGCTTAACCCCCTGAGCCACCCAGGCGCCCATAGACTCTATTTCTTAGGTATTTGTACCAAGTAATGTACCAAGTTCTTCACATGTGTCGGAGTATACTTTTTGAAATAACTCTACAATTCAGAACCCCTTATCCTTAGGTCAATCTTTCCCTTTCCAGTACTTATCTGCCACCAAGGTTGCCACAGGGCTGGCATTTAAAGGAAGAGAATAAGACTTAAGAGAGTTCTGATAAAAAGGAAAAGTAAAAGGGAAGTCTGATCCTTTCTATTCTGAAGAGTACTGTAAGAAATCAGAGGGAGACAAAGGGAGCCTGGCAGGAGAAGCCCAGGGTAGGGACAGCACATTAGTTACGTGAATGGAAATGTGCCTCCCCTTGGGAGAAGAGCTCCACAACAATCTGAAGATAAGTGCATCAAAATGGTTCCTGCATGGTCCTACAGGGACCAGGAAGGTACTGGAGACTCTGGCCAGGGCTTCTGCAAAATCCCATATATATCCCTGATCATACTTAACTGATAAGCAGTAAAGACTAAATATCTCACCACAGAGTTCTGGGTTTAATTAATGAATACAATACTTAACACTGGGACTCTTGAAAGTATCTTCTTCACTTTCTCAGCCCTTTTGGCATTCTCTGCTCAGCTGTTCTTTTATCCCTTTCAGTTCTGAGCTCTAGTTTTTGTTTTGTTTTGTGGTTTTTTTCCCTGAAGTGCCTTGTGCCTGAAAAGTGATGCTCCATAATTCCTGACCGCAGCCAAGCCCTCCAAACTGTCTGTTTATCAAACAGGTTCTAAGATACCACCTACTTCACAAATTACTCCTGAAATAATTACAATAAAGACATGGAGTTCTTCAGCTCTCACTCAGATGCAGAGAAATAAACAATACTTACTTAGTTTTAAGTGACAAGAAGTACATAATTGTGTAGTGAGAAATGAATACTTAGGAATGCTAGTAATTATTCTAAAAAAGAGGAAGTATTATAAAGTATTATAAGAAAAGTATATGAAGAATATGTAATATTTCCCTCTTTGTACATCTCACTGTAATGCACACTACTATAATTTCATGGTAATCTACAAAACTAGAATGCTATCAATGACTATAGGGTTTAACTTCAGCAAAATCTGATGTCATAAGGGTGCTTTAAACAAGTGGGATTTGTCTTTTTAAAAAAATTAAATAAAATTTCGGTCTTCTACATATGATTTTAAGACAATATTTGGATTATTACTTAGTTAACCATATAGTAACCAAGTCAAGATTTGAAGCCATGCTAAACTCCGGCTCAGTTTTGCCCCCTGCAGGGAATGTACATTTCTTACTGAGCTCACTAGGATTTAAAAGTATGTGATATGGTTGGGGCGCCTGGGTGGCTCAGTGGGTTAAAGCCTCTGCCTTCGGCTCGGGTCATGATCTCAGGGTCCTGGGATCGAGCCCCGCATCGGGCCTCTCTGCTCAGTGGAGAGCCTGCTTCTCTTCCTCTGTCTGCCTGCCTCTCTACCTACTTGTGATCTCTCTCTGTCAAATAAATAAATAAAATCTTTAAAAGTATGTGATATGGAAAAAAAAACCAACTTAAAGTTGACTGTTTACTTTTTTGTTAAGACTTTGTTTATTAATTTGAGTGAGTGAGAGCATGTGTGTGCATAAACAGGGGGAGGGGAAGAGGGAGAAGGAGAAGCGGACTCCCCACTGAGCAGGGAGCCTGACGTAGGGCTGGATCTCAGGACCCTAAGATCATGACACTTAACCAACTGGGCCACCCAGGTGCCCCAAAGCAGACTATTTTCAAATCCAATTATGGCACATCAGAGGGAAGCAAAGCCTACTCTAATAAAACATTATAAATCTGTTCCAAAGAATCCAGGAGTAAATTTTATACAGAATGACTTCATTTAGGGCTCTAAATGTAACAACTGAAAGAATAGATAAAATTTGGGGGCTATTTTAAGAAATGAGTCCTCAGATTTGTGTAACTCTAAATATGTTCCAGGGTATTTTATAAGGACTACATGCTAAACCATTGTTTCACAAACTACATGTTACAGTGGAATGGTTTTGAGGACTTTAAAAAATGTCATGCCTAGGGCTGGGTCCCTCTGCTCCAGAGATTCTTACAAGTGGATCTTGGGTGCAGCCTCATGTCAGGACTTCCTAAAAGCCCCCTGGTGAAAATATGCAACTGTGGTGAAAATCTTTGAATTCAGAGCAATGAATCTTGAGTTTCCATAGGAGAGGCAATAGAGTATTTTTTATTTTAAATGAAAGGAGATTTTTATGACCAAGAAAAGTAGGTAAACATCGATCTAGCCCAATATCCTCATTTTGCAAACAGAAAATCATGTATGAATTGATTCAAGAACACAGTTGCACAGTTAATTTTTAAACTCTAATTAAAATCTCTGTTATATTCAGAACATAATCTCCCTGCCTTTTTTTAAAGACGAAAATGATCTTGTTCAAGATCTGGAATGTGCCTTGTAGGCTATTTCTAAATCAGATGAAGAATTCACAAACATTCAGCGTTGCCCATATGGAAGAATTTTGCATGCATTTAACCATGACATTAAGTATGGTCATGGGAACCATAGTCTTTAATCCATAGAAATGAGACACCCATAGAACTAGTATTTCTTGGTTCAGTAATGTGCCCTAAATAAACCACAGTATTGCTTATAAATGATAACTGCAGCATCCCAGATTATATCATCTTCTATCAGAAGCCCTTACACCTAGCTTTCTGTGTGGCTTGAACAGACTTCAGGTCAAAAACATTTAAATGTGGGGCACCTGGGTGGCTCAGTGGGTTAAAGCCTCTGCCTTCAGCTCAGGTCATGATCCCAGGGTCCTGGGATCGAGCCCCACATCAGGCTCTGCTCAGCGGGGAGCCTGCTTCCCCCTCTCTCTCTGCCTGTCTCTCTGCCTACTTGTGATCTCTGTCTGTCAAATAAATAAATAAATAAATCTTTAAAAAAAAAACATTTAAATGTGATATCAACCTCCAAGAAAATACTGGGGATTGAAGCCATACCATAGAATCTCCCCTATTCACAGATAATATAAACAACAAAAAAAGTAAAGGCTAGCAAAATAAAAAATTACTCTGAGTACCTCAAGTAGGATATAGGCACAAACTCCCACATAGGATTTAAAAATGGCAGCCAAGGAATGAAACAGAAGATGGTCATAACCCCTCTTCTCCCACATGATACACAGAATGAGAATAATTCATCAGAATCCTAAGAAGTCTCATTGATTTGCCTAGAGAGCTTAGTGTGAGTTCAACTTGTGGAGAAATCAGGGACAACCTGAGAGCCAAAGTCCCTACCTCACAAAAGTGCATCTTTTCAGAAGGCAAAGAAGACCAGTGGTGGTGAGTTCTACCAAATGGGGAAAAAACAGACAGTGAAGACAGAATGATCCTGACCACACAGGGTCAATTATCTCCTGCATTCAACAGAAGAGGAGACACAAGGTCTATAAGGGAAAATAGATTCTTAGACAGCAAGAGGCTGAGCTAAATCCTTTTATGTTCATCATGGAGAGGAGGGACTGTGGCTAGACAATGATGGGGCAAGTGGGGAAACCCAATGCCAAGCATGACTCTCTGAAAGCAAAGGTGCAGGCATGGTGGACTTCGGCTGAAATGGGAGCAATCATCTCAATTTCAGGATTCTCCTCTGTGAAAAGAGAATACTGACATGAGCAGTTGGAATGATCCTGAACAAGCCAGACAAAGGAGAACATGAGAATGTGCAGAGCATAGACCCTTTAATCAAAGCCGTCCAAGTCCCAGTTGAAGTCTTCCTTCCCTTTTCTGGACTGAGAACATGAAGCACTTGACATCATTGGCTCTCAAACAGGAGCCAGGACAGAAAGGGAGTTCAGGACATTTTGGAAAGGAGAAAAGGAAAATTCACCTACAGCAAGTTAGTATAAATAGAAGTTTTGGACAGAGCTGCCCATTTTAAGCAAGCAGAAGACAAAAAGAAATGGGACAGGAACTATGTAACATACTATGATTAAGCATTTTCATAAGGAACAAAGCAGATCAGAAAAACAAAAATACTCCTTTACAAGAAAAAAGTATAGTCAATGAAACAAAGGATAATCGTATATGTTCTTTGCACTAAAGAGCAATCTGTTAAGAACTATATAAATAAATTTTTAAAAAGCCTGTAGGTGGAAACAAAAGTATCAAAAGGGAACATTTTTCAGCTAAAGAAAAAACTGAACATAAAAACACCTTAATTATAAAACCATTAAATTATTTAGAAAGAGCAAAACAAGAGATACATCTAGAAAAGAATTACTAAGATGAAAACAATTAAAGAGCAAATAACAGCTCATAAGTCTAAACAAAAAAATTAATACACTGAAATAGAGAACTTATTAAAGCAGCAGAACTCTCAAAAGATATAATAGAAGAAAATTTCCCTAAGATTAATGAAAAACACTATGATTCCACATCAAATGATCATATCACTTCCACTAATATTTGCATAGAATAAATGATATACATAATTATACAGTAAAAATTGTTCAGGTATCTGTGAAAAGACATCAGGTAACAGCAAGGAGGAAAAAAAGTCAGGCTAGATTCAGACTTCTTCATAGTACATTCAGTGACATAAATAACTGAGTATCTTAAAAATACGAGGGAAAAGTATAAATCCTCAATATCAACCTATTTGTGATGGAGTTCAAGTATAAAGCAACAGGTCAATAATCTACCAATGAGAAAGCACTCATGAACACTTGCTAGAAAAAAACCCTGATGACAAAATCCAATCAACCAACAGGTTTGGTGAAATTTAAAAAAATAATAATAATAATAAGGATATAGGACATACTCCCCTCATACTGGAGAGACAAGAGAAATTGTAAAATGTTAATAAATCAGGAAATGGTGGCCTAGGTATATTAATCAGGTTTTATGGTTTAAAGAAAAATAGTAACAAAGGAGACTGGTACAGTGCTTGAGTATAAAATAGTTAATGCTTTAAAAATTTTCCCCACTTACTTTGTAAGGACAAAGTCTCCCAATGAACAAAAATAGGCAAGCAGAAAATAACTCTATGTGTTATGACACTTTGTTCAATATAAATTCAGTTTCTGACTCCTTGAGAGAATGTGGTTAGTATGGCTGTAATAATAAAAAAGTACTCCTATAATTTATTTAATAGTATTTCCTGGCTCCTTGATAACTGGCTTGAGATATCCACACCGATTATGCAGATAGTGATTAGTGAAAGCTGCTTTCTCCAAGTCCCAAAATAAAGTTCCCTGAAGGTATAAGTATGATTCAGGAAATGTCCCTCACTGCTTCCCTAGCTGCTACGGAGTATGAGTTTAACTCCAGCAGAGGATTCAGAAGGCATAAAACACTACTGTATTTCCTCAGGGAAGAACTGATTGGATTATATTTATTATAATATCAATATACTTGTTCAGAGACATATAGTTTCTATTCCCCAAACTTCACCTACAACAAGGCAATTACTTCTTTGAAGAAGTTACGTATGGAGTTTATTCTTATTGCATATCAGTGGGCAGCATCGACTAGTTTTATAAAAGGTGATAAATTCAGATTTTAATAGACACGTCTTTTTCTACAAGCAGATAAAAAATACATGGCCAGAGGCATTAATCTCAAAACCTAAAGTTAAGTTGGTTTGAACAATTACTTTCACTGTACAATTTTTTTAAAATGGCTTTACTGAGGCATAACTAATATACAATAAATTGCACATATTTAAAGGGAACAACCTGTTTTTATATATGATATGAACTCATAAAATCATCACTGCAATAATGAATGTACATCTATTACCACCACCCCCTCCCCCCGGAAAATTGCCCATTGCTTCTTTGTAATTCCTCCATCCTGCACACTCACACACCTCTCTATCCCTTAGCAATCACTGATCTGCTAGTTGTCACAGCAGTTTGAATTAGCTAGAATTATATATAAACGAAACCATACAGTATATATCTTTGTGTGTACCTTCTTTCATTCAGCATAATTTGAGGCTCATCAATTTCACATTTATCAGTTCATTACTTTTTATAAATGAGAAGTATCCCATTCTAGAAATATACAATTTTCTTATCCAATCTCTTATTGATAGACATTTGGGTTGTGTCCCATTTGGGGGCTATTACAAATAAAACTGTTATGAGCCTCTTAGACAGGTCTTTGTATGCATATATACTTTCATTTATCTGGGGCAAATAACTGGGAGTGGAACAGCTAAATCATGTAATAGGTGTACGTTTAAATCTTTAAGAAACTGAAACTGTTTCAAAGCAGTTGTACCATTTACATTCTCATCAGGAATGTATGAAACTTTCCCATAGTAATAGTAATATCTCCCTGTGATTTTTGTTTCCCTTATGACTAATGATATTAAACCTATTCTTATAAGTTTACATGCCATTCATTGGTCTTTGCAGCAAGGAAGTGTCTCCACAAATCTTTGCTTGTTTTTCTAATTGGGTGGCTTGTTTTCTTATTATTGAGTTTCGAGATTTCTTTATATATCCTGCATCCAAGTCCTTTACCAGACATAAGATTAACAGATATCTTCACCAGTTTGTTGTTTGAGTTTTTATTATCTTAACAATGTCTTTCAAGACAAGACATTTTTTATTTGTGATGAAATCCAATTCATCAATTTTTCTTTTTTGGGTGTGTGGTGGTATTCTTTGGGTTATGCATCTAATGATTTGTGCCTAACCTACATAAGGATCTTCTGTTTCCTTCCAGGTGTTTTATTTCTCTAGATTTCACATTTAGGTCTACGATTCATTTTGACTTAATTTTTATATTTAGTGAGAGATTTGGATCAAAGTTAAATCTTTTGCAGCATATGGATATCATTTGTCCCAGCATCACTTGATAAAAAGTCTGAATTAAAACAGTTTTGCAGGGCGCCTGGGTGGCTCAGTTGGTTAAACTGCCTTTGGCTCAGATCATGATCCTGGAGTTCCAGGATCAAGTCCCGCATTGGGCTCCCTGCTCAGCAAAGAGTCTGCTTCTCCCTCTGACCTTCTCCCCTCTCATGCTCTCTCCCTGTCTGTCAAATAAATAAATAAAATCTTTAAAAAGAAATAAAATAGTTTTACAACCTTGTTGATCTATGCATTTGTGGGTACTTTGGGGTTCTCTATTTGTTTATCCTCATGTGAAACTCTCTTGATTATTATAGCTTGATAATAAATTTGAAATCATGCAGTTTAAGTCTTCCAATCCTGTTCTTTTTATTTTTTTTACTTTTTTTTAAAGATTTTATTTATTTGTCAGAGAGAGAGAGAGAGAGAGAGAGCGCGCGAATGAGCACAGGCAGACAGAGAGGCAGGCAGAGGCAGAGGGAGAAGCAGGCTCCCTGCCGAGCAAGGAGCCCGATGTGGGACTCGATCCCAGGACGCTGGGATCATGACCTGAGCCAAAGGCAGCTGCTTAACCAACTGAGCCACCCAGGGGTCCCCCTGTTCTTTTTAGAATGTGCTTTGGCTTTTCTAGGTTCTTGGCATTTTCATGTAAATTTTATAATCAGTCTCTCATTTTCTCCAAACTGTTGTGATTTTTATCAGAATTGTATTGAATCTAATAAATCTGGGGGAGAAGAGGCATCCCACAATATTGAGTCTTCTAATCCATGTACCATAGTATATGGTATAGTGTATCTTTCCATTTATTTAGGTCTTCATTAATTTTGCTTTACAATGCTTTATAGTTCCCAGCATACAAACTTTATACCTTTTTTGTCATAATTACTCCTGAGTACTTCATAATATTTATGGTAGTGTATATGGTACTGTTTTTAAATCAGTTGATCACTGATAAAGAAATACAACTGACTTCCATACATTGGTCTTGTGTCCTGCAATCTTGCTAAACTTACTTTATACACAGTTAGTGAAGTCATCTGCAAGTAAAAGCCTTACTTCTTCCTTTCCATTATCTATGACTTTCACTTTTATTGTCTTATTGCCCTTGCTAGAACCAAAGATTGCAATGTTCAAAAGAAGTGGTAAGAATGAGTCCTCCTTTGTTCCTGATGATACGGTAAAAGAATTCGGCCTTTCATCATTCAGTGTAATGTCAGCTATAGGCATTTTGGAAATGCCCCTTTATCACACTGAGGAAGTTATTATTTTCTAGTTTGTTGACAGTTTGGGGGAATAGATTTCTGTCATAGGTTTTTTCTGCAGCTATTCAGGTGGTCATAGGATTTTTAAAAAGTTAATAAGTTACACTAATTTTTAATAACCTCAGAAAAATACCACTTGCTTATATTATCCTTTCAAAGTAATGCTGATACACTTTGCAGAAATTCTGATAAATCTTATATCATGAGAAATATTTTCATGTTATTTTTTTCCTGAAATGTCTTTCTCTAGTTTGAGTATCAAGGTAACTTCAACCTCACAGAATGAGTGGGGAAGTTTTAATTCCTGTTCATTTTTCTAGAAAAATCTCCATACAACTGGCATTACTCCCTTCTTAAATATTTGGCAGAATTCACCTGAAGCCTTCTGGGTCAGGATTTTTCTTTATGAGAAGGCTTATAAAGATTCAATTTCTTGAATCAATATAGATATTCATGTTTATTTATTTCTTTAGTGAGCTTCCTCATGTGTCTCTCAAGTAACTGTCCACTTTATCTTTACTGACTTACAGTTCTTCATTGTATTGCCTCATTACCCATTTAGTATCAGTGAAATATGTAGTGATATCATCTTTCACATCCTAATATTGATAATTTCTCTCTTTGCTTTTCCCTGATCATTGTGGGTACAAGCTTTTCAATTTGTTGATCTTTTCAATGAACTAGCTTTCAATTTCAATGATTTTCTCATTTTCTCTGTTTGGTACTTCATTTATTTTCACTTTGACTTTTATTGTTTCTTCTGCTTACTTCTGGTTTAACTTGCTCTTCTGGATCTAAACTTTTTAATGAAGAAGCTGAGTTCACTTAGTTGAAACCTTTCTTCTTTTTAACACAGACCTCAGCACTGTAAGTAAGCTTCCCTCTAAGTACTCCTTTGTAGCATCCCCAAAATTTTGATATGTTTTCACTTTTATTCAGGTCAAAATGCTTTCCAATTTCCTATTTAATTGCTTCTTTGATCCATGGGTATTAGAAATGAATCACACAATTACACAATATATTTTGCAAGGATCTGTTATTGAATTCTGATTTAATTCCACTGTAGAGTGAGAGCACACACTGTATAATTTATGGAAACTTGGTTTATAATTCAGAAAATGATCTCTTTTGCTACATGTTCCAAGTGCACTTGAAAAGAACATACATTTTCTGCTATTGTGTAACAGAGTATTCCATAAACATCAAATTCATCATGTACATTGATATTGATCTTCACTATCTACTTCTCTCAATTACTGAAAGGTGCTGAAATCTCCAGCCATAACTACAGATTTGTCTACTTCTTAAAGTTCTATCAGTTTTCATTTCATGTATTTTGAAGCCATGTTATGAAGTGTGTGAACATTTAGAAATGTTATATCCCTTTAAATTATCATTATGAAATGACCTTCTTCAGGCCTGATGCTACCCTTTGCTCTGAAATCTACTTTCTTTGATATTAATTAACGCACACCAGCTTTCCTTTGGTTAGTATCAGCCACATATTTCTTTTTTAATCCTTTTGCTTTTAATCTATTAGTATCTTCTAATATAAGTACATTTCTTATAGGTAGCATATAACTAGATATTGGTTTTTTAATCCTAACAATCTCTGTGCTTTAATTGGATACTGAGACCATTCACATTTAAAATATTACTGATATGGTTACATTTAACTCTACCACTTTTGTTTTCTAATTGCCATTTGTTTTATCTTATTTTGCCACTTTGAGTATTTTTTATTCCATTTTATCACCTTTTGTTGACTTATAAGTTACAATTCTATATTTTTCAGTGGTTGCTTTATGGCTTAGAGTACACATCTTCAATTTATCAAAGCTTGTATTCAAGTGACATACATTATGCTATTTGGCAGTATAAGAACCTCCCAGCCTTTGTGTTGTGTTTCATTTCACTACCACATCTGCTAAGAACTCCACAGAAAATTTAAATTATTTTTACTTAAAGACAAAATTGCTTCTTGGAGAGATTTAAATACTAGAAAAAATCTTATATCATCTATCCAGATACCTGTTTGATGCTCTTTATTCCTTTGTAAGGATTTATAGTTATATCTGGTATTTTTTTCTGCTTGAAGGACTGCCTTTAACATTCTTTTTTCTTTTTGCCTTTAACATTTTTTTATTTTTTATAAACATATAATGTATTATTAGCCCCAGGGGTATAGGTCTGTGAATCACCAGGTTTACACACTTCACAGCACTCACCATAGCACATACCCTCCCCAATGTCTATAACCCCACCACCCTCTCCCTACCCCTCTCCCCCTGGCAACCCTCAGTTTGTTTTGTGAGATTAAGAGTCTCTTATGGCTTGTCTCCTTCCTGATCCCATCTTGTTTCATTTATCCTTTTCCTACCCGCCAACCCCCCCCACATAATACCCTATAGTCCCATCTATGTCGTCTCAAATGGCAAGATATCACTTCTTTTGATGGCTGTATAGTATTCCACTGTATATATATACCACCTCTTCTTTATCCATTCATCTGTTGATGGACATCTAGGTTCTTTCCATAGTTTGGCTATTGTGGACACTGCTTCTATAAACATTCAGGTGCAGGTGCCCCTTTGGATGACTACTGCCTTTAACATTTCTTGAAGTACAAGTCTGTTGGTGACAAATTCTTTCATCTTTTATATGTTTATAAAAGGCTGCATTTTGTCAAAGACATTTTCCTAAATATAGAATTCCAGAACTTTTTAAAAATTTCAGTATTTTAAGTATGCTGTACAAATGTCTTTTCACTTGTACTGTTTCTGACAAGAAATTTGTTGTGACCCTTAAAATTTTTAGACTTTGTACAAAGGAGAGTCTTTTTCCTCTGGCTGCTTTTAAAATTTTCTGTGTTTACATACTTAGGAGAAATTTGATCATGTTGTCCCTTGAGACCGTTTTCTCAATGTTTCTTCTGTTTGGGATTCATTATCTTCCTATTTCTGTCACTTTAGAGAATTCATCAAACTTTGAAAATGTCTGCCTATTATTTCTTCAAATGTATTTTTTCTATATCATCCACTCCTGTGGTAACTCCAAATTACACGTACACAAGCTCACCAGAAGCTCACCAATATGCTCCCATATTTTTTAAACTTCTTTCCCTTCTGTTTTGAGTAATTTCCATTGCTACATCTTCAGTTTTACGTATCATTACATCTACAACATCTAACATACCATTAATCCCATCCAGAATATATTTTTCACTTGTGATATTATAGTTTTCATCATCAGAAATTCAATTTGGATTTAACATCTCTTTTTGAGTCTTTCCTCTAGATTTATAGACATACGGAATATCCTCATAATAGATTTAGTCTCCTAGTCTGCTAATTCTAATATCCATGCAGGTTCTGGATTGATTTTGGCAAACTGATACTTCTCATTATGATCACAATCTTCTGCTTATTTGTAGAAAGTATGTGAATTATTCTATTTGTTTAGATGCCATATATTGTGAATTTTAATGTACTCAGTATTTGGTATATTTGTATTCCTACAAATATTGCTGAACTTTGTTCTTGGATGTTTGATCCTTCTGGATGTTGCTTTTATAATTTATTCATCCGGACTAGAGCAGCATTTAGTCTGTAGTGAATTATTCTCCACTACTGAAGAATAAACTTGAGGGGTACTCTAACCATTGGCTTGAGATAGTGTACAGATGTCTCCATCCTGGTTTGAGGGAAAAGCTGTATTTATGGGCTTGTATGTGCTCTGAATATCTATTCCAGTTATTTCAGATGACTCTTTCTCTAGTCTCATATACATTCCTCACATGCATGCGTTGACTAGTATCACACTGAAAATCTGGGAGGCCCTCTGAACATGTACAGCTCTCTCCTCTCCAGGAAAACTCTAGTCCTGAGAACTCTAGCCATCTTGATGTCCCCCAAAGTTCAACTTCATCTCCTCAATTTAAGAAGTCTGTGTAGCTATAATGGAAAGATATTCTAAAAGAGAAAGCTGTGAAATTCTAGCCAAGTATTTCTTTCCCCATCACTGTAATTTGTTATCTGATGTTCAATATCTTAAAAACCATTGTTTCCTATCTTTTATTCTATTTTTCAGTTATTTTCAGGCAAGGGGGTTCATTTGATTCCTACTAGTCCATCTTGGCTGGAAATACGTCTCAACTTTCTTTTAAGCATTATGAGTTTTGAATAAATATTTCAGAAGATCGTATCTATAAACAATCTCTGAATATATGAATTCAAAATTATAATCTGAAATTTATATACCAAAAGGATTTTCCTGGGCCATATAACAAGATAGAAAAATACCAAGCCATATCTTTCATTCAATTGGAATCACGCACCATGTTATCATTCTCATACTGAACAAATGAAACAACACAGTTTCACAGAATGGGACTATATTACTTCCACACAGTTGTGTTTCACTTAAATCATGTTGTGGTTAAGTGCATGAGTTCTGAGGTTATACCACTTGTGTTCAAACCCCACTTTTTCTCCTTTTATTGTCTGGGTAAATTTGAGCAAAATGCTTTACTTCTTTGTGCTCCAGTTTTGCTTTTTTCCTATCTCTTAATAGGATGTTTTAAAAAATGATATATTTGGGGGATGCCTGGGTGGCTCAGTTGGTTGAGCGGCTGCCTTTGGCTCAGGTCATGATCCCAGTGTCCTGGGATCGAGTCCCACATCGGGCTCCTTGCTCAGCAGGGAGCCTGCTTCTCCCTCTGCCTCTGCCTGCCTCTCTGTCTGCCTGTGCTCGCGTGCGCTCTCTAACTAATAAATAAATAAAATCTTAAAAAAAATTTTTAAAAATGGTATATTTGGGTTGTTACAAGTATTAACTCCTCTCAAGCACTTATCATAGTAAATGTTCCACAACTGTCATTTTCCTTCAATATTACATCATCTTCCTTTCCAAATTAATACTAGCAATCTAATTTTACACATCTATAAGTCTAGTCTCAATAAAAACACAAAAACATATTATATCCATTGCTGTGATCCACCTGACAAGCAATGAGTTCAGAATGGTCTGTTTCTCCACCCTCCATTCCCTTTTGTTTGCCACTCCAGAGTAACCTTTCCAGAGAACTACTTTAAGTACAGAAGTACTTCATAATCTCTCTACCCAGTGCCGGCTGAATAAAGGGCAGCCTCTTGACTCTGGCACTCCAGACTTCATATATGAAGGTTCACATCTATTTGACCAGCCTCACCTTCTATGCTTCTGTTTCACTAAGTGTGTCTTAGAGCCTCCATGATAAATAAGCCTCCATGAATGTTCAAGGGTCTCTACAGTGTCTATAGTATTTTTCATCCTATTTCTTTTACTGGGAACACCAGTGCTTATCCAGTCATGTAACTGGGGTGCCTTACATATACTGCAGTGTGTGAAGAAGGAACACAAAGGCAACTTCAGATAAAAATCTCTGCTCTTAACAAGTTCACCGGGTAAGCAAGCAGTCACAACACAGTGATGAAGAGAGCTATTCTAGAGGAACGATAGATAAAGGTAGATAAAAGGAGAGCATGCCTAATTTTTGCCTAAAAAATAAACTGAGGCAGGGGATGTGTGGTAGTCAAGGAAAGCTTCACAAAGGAACTTCTCTAACTTGTTTAACTCCTCCCCAACTTCCTTCTATTAAATTGAGCCATATGCAAGACTACTGATTACAAGTATCTTGAGCAAAATAATCCCTACACATGTATCAGTTCTACTGCAAAATGATCAGAAATAGACCTTATATACAGTGAAGGCAGAGACAAAGACCAGACAGACCAGTTAAATACTGGCCGCAACACTGGTATTTACAGCACAAATACGTCAAAACAACATAAGCAGGGTCTAAAAAGTTCAACTGTATAACATGCAAAGTAATGACAATGATACATACACCTTTTAGTTTACTGTTGTGTATTATCACAGAAAAAACTACAGAAGTCAAACGATGAAACTTAACACTGTTCACAACTGATGAACCCCGATCTGATACAGTCTCAGTAATCTGGGAATTATCTTTCTCCTTCATCAAGACAATTTTCATACAAGAAAGCCTATCATCTCTTGCTTTCATTTTCCACCATTATAGCTTATCACTCACTGAGTACTTTCTCTGTACCAGACCCTGGCTAGGCACTGTATCTCTCATTTAATTCTCATACCAGGAAGGTGAGCCTCCCTTAAAATATGGTATGTATTCCCAATAAGGAAAGCATAAAACTTTATTGATATGACTTAAGTAATTAACAAAATCCTTTTACTCCCCATTAAAAATTCTATTTTTGAATTTTCCATTTTCAACAGCCAGCCAACATATTTACTTTTTTTTTTTTTTTATAAATAAGGAGTCCAGTTAAAAGAGATTAAAATCAATGGCTACCACTTATTGGGTGCCAGGTATTATGCAGTTTCATTTAAGGCGCAAAAATAAGGGTCACATGAAAGACACGTATTTTGCAAAAACAAAGATCAGAGAGGGTAATCACTTTTCCAAGGTCATATAGGTCTTAATATTCAGTTCTCATTCTGACTACGCCCTGTGTACACCCTGTGTACAGCACAACAAATATGACTTAATGGACGCCTACCATGCACCATGCACTCTGCCTCTTATGTATCAGGAGCAGAACACATTGCTGCTTTTAATCTTTCCAACAATTCCATGAAGCACTTGCAGGTCCACAGTCCTTTATCTAAAACACTTGAATACATATGCTATCTAAAACCCTTGAATACAGATGTATACAGAATTTATAATGTTTGGGATTTTCTGGAATACAGTGGATCCTTGAACAACACAGGAGTTAGGGACACTGACCCCCATGCAGTTGAAAATCCATATATCACTTTGGACTCCCCAAACTTAATCATTAGTAGTCTACTATTTGACCAGAAGTTTTGCCAATAATATAAACAGTTAACATGTATTTTATGTATATTATATACTACATTTTTATAACGAAGTAAGCTAAGAGAAAATAAAATGCTATTAAAAATCATAAGGAAAATAAAATTAATGTACTGTAGTACACTTACTGAAAAAAATCCACATATAAGGGGAGCTGCAGATTGCAAACCTGCAATATGTTGTTCAAGGGTCAAATGTAGAAAGTACATGTGAACAATTTATAATTTTTCACTGAATCCTATATAACATTTCTTTATATTTAATTCATGTGTATGTGTGTGTGTGTTAGCTCTGCCCAGGGTCCACACAAGTTAATCACTAATGTATTACAACCTGACGTTAAATAAGAAAAGAGGAAAATATGGAACTACACACACATAAAATACTCTAATATTTAAAATTTTCTCTTGCAGGATTCCCTGCCTCTAAGTAGATAAACCAAAAGCAAAGAAATGTATAATAAGGGGCACTGAGAGCTGGAATAAATGAAAATGCTTACTGCTTTAATTCAAAGGAGTTTCAAAGGTAAAGCATCAAAGTCTAACAGGCTGCCAACACATCTGATCTCACTGCACACATCTCAACAGCAGAGGTTTAAAGCAAAGATTGAGAAGTGGGAGCTCTGGCTTCTCCCAGATCAAATCAATCAATGATTATCTTTCAAATGTAGACCTTTCCTTTCTAGAACCAAGCATCTTCACTCCTAGTCTCAGCATTACACCTTCCTTTTCTCTCATCCTTCCTTTCTTTCTTCCCACCCTTTCCTTCTACTTCCCACTATCTGCTTTTTTGCTCTCATTTTCCTTCCCTTGTGTGCTTAATGGCATTCAAGATAAGGATGTCATCTGAGCTAGTGCCAAAAAGTAAAGTTCCCACAGATCTTTTGGTATTTCTCTGATGCCCATTTAAGGCTAGGTTTAGCTTAGAGAGTGTGAGGTTATAAAATGTTCTTAACAGTCTCACAAGTGCAGAAATATGTGTATGTGTGTGTGCGTGCGTGTGGGCGCATGTGAGTTTAACATCTGTGGTTGGTAACAGTCTCTCTCTATTCCTTTTAATTTCTTTTTCACTAAATCAACAGAGTGCAAGAAAAAGGCAGACATTTTATTACTATAAAACAAGTTCAGCTCAGTGATTGTCCTAACTGGTACTTAAGTATGGAGTTTAAAATTATTTAGCATAAAAGTCAATCGTGATGTATCTTCTAATAACAATACAGGAGTTAGTCTAAAACGGTTTTTTCTCATTATAATGAGTCATACTGTTTTCATTCAGATTAACTGCTTGAAGACATTTCTAATTCTCACTTAACCAGGAAAATATTCCTGAGCTCTCACATAAAGTTGTTCCTACTCCTATTATTTACATATTGTTTTCCTTTTTAATGTTTAAGTAGATGGCCACTGCTGTTAAGTTTGCTTCTCATTAACAGAGTTTACATTGTCTTTGCAGCCTGAGCTCCAACTACCTAGCCTAACACTTAATAAACACTCAAAGGATACATGAAAATTAGTATTCATAAATAAATTTATTTCATTTAAAAATAAAAATTACCCTCCTATATATTCTAACTTATGGTGAGAAAAGCAAAAAGAAATAAAATCTCCAAAGCACTAGGGGAAAAACTATAATATTTTTAAGATTTGGCAATCTTTCTACACATAATACTGAAGGAATAAAACATGAAAGCCTTTTTAGAGGGAAATAAATGGAATATATCAAAAGCTTTAAATTTTCACATACCCAACAACTCAGCAGTTGCATTTCTATTTCTAAGAATAAAATTGAGGTTACAGATTTATCTACACAGATTCTTATCACAGCATTGCTAAAACACAAGTCAACAAAGCAAAACAAAACAAAACAAAAAAAAGAATCTGGAAATAACCCTAAATGTCAGTTAATAGAGAAATATAATTATGGCATACAAGCAGCTACCACAATAATTGAGTTCAAGGTCTTAAATTAGATTTTTTGATATCCTTTTTTTCATCCTTACAAGCTTCCCAGTGCTACCATAAGCTTTACCTGGGCAAAGTTCCCTCATCTGGGACACCAAGAAAATAACTTTACAAATATGGCATGATTGTAGAGAATGTAGATGCCTGGCCCTCACTGTTAAAATATGCAGCACAACTATTTCAATCTATAATGTAATGTATTTCATAACACAAATGAGGAGCAGGATACAAGCAGATTTCCATTACAAAAGGGTAGATTCCAGTAAGAATGGGAAGATTCCAACCTTCATAAGTAATATATGTATACTGGAAAAAAAGTATTCAAAGCATATCCCCCCAAATTTTGTAAAATAATTAATTCTGACTGGAAGAATTATGAATTACATGTTTTTGTTAATCCTATTTTTGAAATTATTTCATAATAAACATGTTTCTTTTAGATAAGAATATTACAGTGGAAGGAATTTTTTTCTGAAAGTACTGCTTATACATTTCTTGGAAGCATCAAATCCATAGTAGATAGAATCCTGCATAATATACCCACTTATTCTCTCACCATGCTTGCCTGTATTCCTGGTCACATTAATTTGCTATTACTTCACAGGCTGAACAAACTCACCATGTTTACTTTATAATAAATTCCAAGACCATGGAATTAGTTAATTAACACATGCATCAATTATTTCTGAACACACTTAGGTCTGGCCTACCTAATTCCCAGAATTCAGGAAAACCCCAGTTTGCCTGCTTCCACTCTTGTTTTTGGAGAATCTAGATATGGTTTGAGTAGGCTGAATAGCTGTCCCAGATACTTTACTTCCTGAAATGTGGGTGGATGAACACAAATATACAGAATAACTCAAGAACTTATAATTAGACTTCAAGTTACCAATATACAAAACTGAAGGGTAAGACTATGAGTGGCTCCTTTCAGAGAGCCATCAACACCATGCTCACTGAAGGGGACAATAAGGGATGGGGTATCCATCTCCTAAAGGTCTAGCTTAGGCAGAACCATAACACAGCATTTGAAAAACCACAATTCTGACCACAAAACCCTGCTTTACAATGGAGTGAGTGAGTGAGAACCCTGTGACTGGAGATATTCAAGCAGAGGCTGAGTGACTCCTCCAAAAGGCTTTTAGACAATGAGATCATGCACGAGGTTCTACAACTGGATGATTTTATGAAACCTACCCTGAAGAGAAATCCATCCCTGATTCATTTTACACAAAAACTTTAAAGTTTACATTTCATAGACTTTTAACATTTGATCTCACCTTTTTTTAAAGTAGCTTCAGATTGACAAATGGAATTTTTCTTAAAAATGTCAGTAGATTAAAAAGTTAATCTCCAATGCTCCTTTTTAAGGTACCATTTACTGAAAAGTGTACATTTTTAAGAAAATGTCCCTAAACACAAAGATATCTGAAATTTCACCAAATTTATGCATTTTTAAAGAAAGTCATGTTTACATGATAAAAACAGTGTGTAGTAATATATTTTGGATAATTTAAGAGTCTAGGATATATTTTTAACAGATGGTCCTTATATAAGCCTTAAGGAAAATTCAAGATTTCAACAATCATTTAAGTCAAAGAAACTGAAATAAGGACTTTTGGCTGGCTGTATTTGTGATCAAGTAATTACTACATTTTTGTCCAGAAATTCCTTAGGTAAATTCATTTCTTGCCACCCACCCCACCTCCACCAAATTTCTACTGATAAATAATAAGGTACATTTTAAGTGTTTGAGGAAAAAAGCACCAGGTCTTAATATACAATGTTAATTCCATTTCTCTGTATTCTCAGATATATATTAAGTACACTACTTATCTTTTTTTTTTTCTTCCCCAAATGCCATGTATTCGGAAAGAGAAGCCAAAAGACTGAGTGTCTACATGTCCCTTGGACACAGCAGAGTTGTCTGCCTTCTATAATCAGCAGTGGCCATAAGAACTCTTTCTTTAATGCTAAGTATAAAAGGTCATTGTACATATCAGCATGAGTGAGAAGAAAACTCCAAAGAGGTTCAGCTAACCCAGCACCAAGACTCAAGTTAAATACCATAATCATGCCAGCCACTCGTTTACCACTCAGTCTCTGTCTTCAGCCCAGAAACCAGTCTGCCAGGAGCCTAGATAGCTAGAAAAGCAGCCATGTTTTACCATACAAATGATCCCCAGAGGCTAATTTAAAGGAAAACTATATATGTCCTACATTAAGGAGGAAAACATCCCTCATTTCACTAAAATCTTTTTTTTTAAATGAACAAAGAACATGTATTTTGAAACTCCGTAACTAAAAAACACAATAGGAACTTTAAATGTTAACAGGGCATGTGAGCCTATTCATATTCATTACACTCAACATAAATGAACTATTCCTTATATATGTGTGTAGACAATGTTTCTTAAGAAAAATATCAACTCTACTTTTTATAGGGATTAGTTATTACATTCTAAAATATTCCACTGAAAATATCTTCTAAAAATGTGTAAGTTCATATGTGCAACTCAAGAGAGAAAGTTATTAACTTTGGAAGAAAAAAAGTTTTAGAGCTTTCATCTGAAGGTTAATAATTAAAAAGATTTTAAAGAAGCAGACACATGTTTTAAAAATATCCTTCAGTCCAATTCATTAACTAATCAATTTTGTAATTTCTTCTGAAAACGTGCTACTGTAGATATAAGATATATGCACGTCTTTATTAGATTCCCATAAATGTAGTAAGAACTAACAAATCTAATGAATGGATAACTGTTGAAGAATGATGATGTAATGCCTGGAAACCTCTGACTTGAAACTGCCCAATTCCTTTGCCAATTAGGAATTGACCTTGAAATCTGCATCAGGACAAGAGAACTATAAAGGTTACATGACTTCCAGAAAAATGAACATTGTCTCCACCAATTAAAATTATGTTTGAAATTTTAAATTGAAATATTTTTCATTCTGTAGTATTTAAATAAACTTAACATTATGTAGACAATCTGTGTTATCCCATTCTCAACTTACCTTTTCATGCTAACATTTCATAATTAATGTTTCTCCCCAAAATAAAACCATCTGGTAAAGGCATTTAAATTTGCCCTAAGTATAACCATAAACTCTGTCATTTGTGGAATGTATTTCAGTCCCAAGAAATCTCAATTACCTTAGGAATAATATAAATATCATGAGGTATATATACATACCAGTGTATGTTAAAAGGTTTCATATATCTTTCTTTTCAAACTTTAACAAGAATTCCAATTTCTCTATTTATCCTCAAGATTTAACCCAAATACTATGAGGAAGTTTTTGTAATGGTGATGAGTACAATTTTTTAAATACAAGGCTTCTTTGCAGTTTAAAACCTCTATACATATGTAAACCATCACCACTACTTATCTATAATATTTCAATGGCATAGCTTCATACACTCTCATGTTTCACAACAAAGAATGCACTGTACAAATTTAGATGCTATGACAAGCCCTGAGAAAATAAATTGAAGATGTATGTCCTTATGAGTGTTATGTAATACTGCTTCCAGTTTAATATTATTTTTACTCATATGGTTTAATGTTAAATAGTTATTTCTCACATTTTATAAGATTAAACATCTTTAATAGGCCACTGGCACCCATGTGATTCCAGGACACCATTAATAGATCATTTAGCATATCGACACTGGAGATTTCCACCAGTCTACTGATCATGAGTTTAAGTACTATTTGTATCATGGTAAATTGGTTTCATATTGGCTTGACTGACCATTTACATGGGGAGACAATGCTGGATGCCTACTGAGCATCCATTCCTCCACTCCTTTTCTCCTGCCCAACAGAGCTTCCACAGGCCTCCTGAACTGAGCTCACTCTGGGGCAGAAAATGGACATTCTCCAATTGTTGTTAGTTATGTCTCATAATCTTACCGTTCAAGTTATAGATATCATCAGAGACGAATAAAAATATAATTTCATCAGAAGAATTTTCTTTGGATAACAAAAATTACACAACTTTTTGTTTACAAATTGTAATTGTATAATTACAATTATACAATGTTTTGGTTTAAAACAAAAGAGACTTCTCCAAAAGGAGGGTCTCTTTTCTCTTCTCTTACCTCTTTCGCACTGTGGACCAGTGAATCCATAAACACAAGCACAACGGTTAGGTCCAATACAACGTCCACCATTCTGACACCCATTTTCGCAGACAGCTGTACATAAACACAGCAAGAAGCTCATTACATGGTCAATCTCCAGGTACAGGTGACCACTGAACATCACAGGTTTGAACTGTGCTGGTCCACTCAAAAGTAGATTCTTTTCGATAAACACGGTACAGTGCTGTAAGTCTATTTTCTCTTTGTTAGGATTTCCTTCATCATATTTTCTTTTCTCTTGCTTACTTTAAGAATACAGTATATGTCACATATAACTTAAAAAACACGTTAGTCCACTGTTTATGTTATCAGTAAAGCTTCCAAACAACTATTAGTAGCTAGGTTTCTGGGGATTTAAAAGTTATACACAGATATTCAACTGTGTGGAGGACTGGCACCCCCAAGCCCTGTGTTGTTCAAAGGTCATCTGTACCATACAGCATAGAGATGCAGCCCATAATGGATCTTATTTCTCAAACACAAGTTACAGTTTGCATACACATTTAAATAAACATACGTAATGTATATTGAGACAAAAGCCTATACAATTAATGTGAATTACATTGTGAGGCACACATCTGGTAAAAGTTTTTTTTTCTTTCTTTTAAACGGAATCACAAGGATTGGCTGGCTCAAATGCTCACACTGTCAGAATGTAACTAACCAATTTGTTGTCTTACTTCTATTACCCCCATAATCAAACTTCATAGGTAAAAAATTAAAATATGGGGAAATGTAGGAAAAAGGGGACAGACAATAGGCAGCAGAGAGACAGGCAGGAAAAAAGGGAGGGATGTGATATCGAAAAATAAACAGGATATGGAAACAAAGAGAAGGAAAAATCAGAGAAGAGAAAAAGCCCCACCCTGCAAGAAAAAAGACCGGGTAGGTAAAAGAAAAGAAAAATCTAACATGAACAGTGGGGGAGAAATACCACCAATTCATCAATGAAACACCAAGAGATAACTAATGTGTACAGAGTATATAGGATATAAAAGGAAAGAAGGAAAAACCTCACTGTGTCAATATGATAAGTATTTTTATTAAAAAAGTAACCCCAAATCCCAAATTTTTAAGATGAACACAGGCAGCATACACTCCTTCACTCCTTTCCACTTGTCACCAGGGAGACCAGGATTCAGTTCAGGCTCCGTGGGCCCCAGGGAGACAGAGAGCCTGAACTAATCCTGAGTGGCTCCTCTCCCCCACTGCACCACCCTCAGCAGCCTGGACCACAAAGAGAAGACCACTCTATAAAGACCGATCCGCAAATTCCCTGAAAAACCACTATTCCTGAAAACTCTCCTGACAGCAGTAGAATCAAAGAATCATGCCTTCTCTGAAAAAAAATACTGGTACTAAGAGCTTGTCTATTAATCCACCCACTCTGTCAAACATAAAAACCATCCTCACAGGTAAACGATTATATTCTATGAATTGTGCTCCCAAAACAGAGCTTCAAACATTAAAGCCAAGCGAGGGGGCAAAGGACAACTGTGCACACTTCAAATGAGATACATACCAAAAAAGGGAAGCTCAATAAATAATCAGGTATCTAAAAATGCAATAGTGTTGCTATCTCCATACCACAAATACTGAGCTAGATTACCTATTTTCATCTAGAAAGCTTCCAAGTGGCTTCTGTTCTGCTAACAGTATGAAATGAAAACATACTTTCAAACCAAAGACTTCTTTATCTTAAAGCACCACTGTGCTAGTGGCTTTAAAATTCTTTGTGTCAGGCTTTGCTCAAAGGCAAGAAGGATTCTGTGTACATTCGCACAAGTGCATCTTTGGAAGAACCACACCTTTCTGTTTCTTCACTAGTGCCTACACAGCACTTGCAACTCATCTCTGTCCTGAAATATGGGCCAGGCAATAAACAGGATAAACAAATACAGAGGATAAAGGAAAAGAAATAAAGGTCATGAGAAGTGTGAGTAAGATGGGGATGGACAGGAACGTGGAAGAAAACAAAAACCTGTCAGAGAAGTCTCAGTGGCATGGAACTCCATAAAACAATGGGCAGCACTTAGTTTCAAATGCTAAAAACACATATTGCAAAGAGGTAGCCTTATCTAATGTAATTAATTATGATGTGAAAAATGTACTTTAAATAACATCAAGCTGTAAAAAATATAAATGGAAATCACTTTCCCTGATGTGCTCTCTCTTGAGACCCATGCTAGCTAGCCTTTAACACATGACTGGGAAAAAGCATTCATGACTGACATTCAAGATGTACCCCCGGACTAGTTGGAGAAAGTGCTTGAGAGAAGCACTTCCCAAAACAGACTTCCAAATCCCAGGTAGAAGATGACTACTTAATCCTTGAGTTTCTCCTGAGGAGCCTGTCCAGTACAAATGAAACCTAGTCTAATCTGTCTATGTTAGAAGGACAATGTCTCTCTACCCATTACTTTTTTTTTGTAGAAAATATAGTTAATGTTCGTAAAAAATTATGTAAACATACAACATGATTTTATTATTTTAAATAAGTATTTTTGGGGGCACCTGGGTGGCTCAGTGGTTAAGCCTCTGCCTTCGGCTCAGGTCATGGTCTCAGGGTCCTGGGATCGAGCCCCACATCAGACTCTCTGTTCAGTAGGGAGCCTGCTTCCCCCTCTTTCTCTGCCTGCCTCTCTGCCTACTTGTGATCTCTCTGTCAAATAAACAAATAAATAAATAAATAAAAATAAGTATTTTTTAAAAATTCTCTATTTTAATGTTTAATATGATAAGTATAAGCAGACATACCCCCATTTAAACAAAAGATCTGGGCGCCTGGGTGGCTCAGTGGGTTAAGCCTCTGCCTTCGGCTCAGGTCGTGATCCTGGGGTCCTGGGATAGAGCCCCGCATCCTGCTCTCTGCTCAGCAGGGAGCCTGCTTCCCTTCCTCTCTCTCTGCCTGCCTCTGCCTACTTGTGATCTCTGTCTGTCAAATAAATAAACAAAAATCTTTTAAAAAATAAATAAAAAATTACAAATAAAGATAAAAGATCTCTGGGATCCTCAATAATTTAAAAAAAAATGTAAAGAGCTCCCATGAACAAAAAGGCTGAGACCCACTGACAGAGCCATTTGCTTGTATTTCTACTTCTTGTCTGAGAGTGAGGTCGCAAACTAGAAAGTGAGGTCTCAAACTCAAACTAGAGTTTGCTCGCCTTTCCATCCCCATCATCTACTGTAGAATTTGATCCACCGCAGATACCAAAAAACAAAAATCCTGGAATACATGAAAGTCTTCCCCCGCTTTTCCCACTATTTTGCAATGCAGAAAGTCGCAGTGAAGGGATGAGTTCTGTTGTTTCCACACATCCTGATCACGTCACCCTTGATTCTCCACTCCCCTGCTGAATATTGAGTTAATAGATCCTACCTGAGAGGGGCTTGAGGACTGAATAAAATGATGTATTAAACAAAGTACACAGTGTCTGCACATTAAAAGTGTTCTACAAACTTTAATTCTCCTTCTCTTTTATTTTACAGAGTATTTATATGAAAATAAGACTTGCTCTATATCACCCAAAGGTTATACTGAAGAACAACAGCAGCAAAAGTGGGCAATGCATACAGAAGTAGAGTAAAAAATAAGAGGTAATTTTGCTTCTTAAGAATGAGTTATAATCAAAGTTATTTTATGGAGTAGTTTTCCTTAAAGCAGAACAGAAATGGAGTTCTGTTGGAAACCAGAGTTGGAAAGAAATGTGAATATGCCTAAATTTCCACCATGGAAAGAAGGCTGACCACCTAGGAAGAAAGAAATGCCTACACCCGGTATGGGATAAAGCAAAAGCAATGGCGAAAACCACATGCTACATACTCTCCACACCAGCTTCCCAGTGATGTTCACCCGGCTCTATAATTAACCTGTTATTTATATAGAAATTCAGTCTACATGTTCCCAAGTTCCTATCTCCCTCGGCTCTCTCCAAAGATCTTAGCTCATCCATCTTTCCAATTGGAGGTCTAACAGTCTTTTTAAATTATCAAGCCCAAAACAAAACTTTTGCCATCCCGTGTTTGCAGCTCTGCCTAACCCACCCCCAGTTCAGTCTTCTCATTTCAGAAAATGGCACAACCATTCCCTCTGGGGCTCCATTCAAACTCTCCAGTTGTCATCATGGATCTTTGTTTCTGTTTTTCTCCCCCATCACACCCACTCCACCAGCACACATGTCCTTCCACAGACTCTACCTCTGAATACAAGTCCAAGATGAGCACTTGCCACATGCTCATTACGCCAGCACCATGCACTTGATGACTGCAGGCGCTGATAAGTCACCTCTCATGTTCTTGCTCACTCTTCCTATAATCCAGTAGCAGCCGGAGTGATTAAGTTTTTTATGTTAATCAGATCATATCACTCCATTTCTCAAACTAACTCAATGGCTCCCCATAATATTTAGTCCCAATTTCTTTCCTTGGTAAGGCCATCCAGCACCACCTCTGAACTCACCTCCCACCTTTACCTCCTTTCCTCTCCTTAGGCACATGGGTTTTCTTGGTATCTATAAAACAGGTGAAGTCTGTTCCCACTACAGGTGCTGTGAATCTGCTTTTCTGTCTAAAACACTTTGCCCACTGACCTAAAATGGGACCTTGAGGTCATCTTGTTTGCTCACTGATTCACTCCCAACACCTTGCACAGCATGGGGCTCATAGGAGAAACTCAGTGAACAAGCTGAATGAAAAAGCACCTTCTAAGGAATGCTTTCCACATTTCTGGGAAGGTAGCTAAGCAGTTTAAATGTTTTTATAATCCTCATTTTAGCAAACGTTTTTCCAGGACTTTTCTGGATTCACAAGCTGAGAATTGTTACACCTGCTTCCTTACTCTCAGTGCTATAATGCTCTCTCTGTGTCGCACAGTTCAGCAAGTGTCTTCCTTACACCTGGTTTTGAGTTGATGTGTACGCAGTGTCATACCTCGCATCTTTGGACTTGCTGTGAATAATTTTGCTGGTTACGTAATTTGTTTGCACCATATGTTCTATTAACCCTGAGTAAATGTTGGGCAATCAGTTTTTTCTCGTGAGATATTCAGTGAACAAATTTTCAAATATGCTGCTCTTATGACCCAGGGCTTTTTTCCCCTTTCCCCTGATTGAAAAGTGTGGGGGCAGTGGTATGGTTTGGCACAGGACAGAAGGACATAAAAGCATCTCCTCCAGGAAGGGAAACTACTTTCCATCCCTTTACTTTCCATTTCTGTGCAAAGAGCAGGGGAGGGACACACCAGTTTTCTGCATAATCTTTAGGAAAATACACACATACACAGAAATGCCCCAGACAGATACAGCAGCTGAATTCAGGTTGAAAGTGGCTGGTTTATGATAGATTTGAGCTAATACTCTGAAAGATCAGTTGAGGCAAGGCTCTTCTCCCCTGTAATTTTCAAGTAATTATGAATTTTCTCCCCCTCCACAACAAAAGGTTGAGTTTTAGGAAGGCTAATTGTGTCTCTTTAATTGCTACTGAGCTCTATAAAAGAGAAATACAATCAGATCTCCTAACACTTCTGTTTAGGTATAAAAAGAGGTGTAAAAATCTGCCTCCTTATAAATTTTTTGCTCACAATATGTTTTTTCTTAGTGGTTGTAAACTGGAGTCCATTATATAAAATTAGGAAAATACCTATATATTGGAAGAAGATATAGAAAAAAAAATCATCCACGAAAAAAGAAAGTTTTCTATGACTTCTGTTACAATGTTGTACAGCTTTTTCCTGGCCAACCCTAGCCCAAAAAAGTTATTACACTGGCATCTCCTATTCCCGCAAGAAAACTGGCCTCAATGCAATGTATTCTCTCAAATTCCTTAATGCTCAGCTTCCTACACTCATCAGTCTCAGATTACCTCAACAGCTACAGCCATATCTGAAAGTTATGTACACAAGGAGTCTGTAAACTATGGTCCACAGGTCAGATCTGGCCCACCACCTGTTTTTGTATTGCCCCTGAGTTAGGAACACTTTTCACATTTTTTATGGTTGGAAAATCAAGAGAAGAATAATATTTTTGTGACACATGGAAATGGTATAAAATTCAAATTTCAGTGCCCAAAAATGAAGTCCTGCTGAAACACAGCCAAGTTCTTTCATTTACATATGGTGTATGGTCATTTTTGCACCATAAGAGAAGAGCTGAGGAGTTGTGGCAAGGACCACAAAGTCTAAACTATATTCTGGTCTTTACAGAAAGAGGTGGCTAACTCCTGACCCGAACAAAGTATTTTTCTTTAAATTAAATCACCTACTTATTTTACATCATCTTAAAAGAAAACTTCATAGTACTTACAAATGGAAAGCTGTATTACCCTAACGGGAAGGCAATCATACTAAGAACAATGACCACAAGAAGATACCACTTCACATCTATCAGGATGGCTATCTCACTCACACATACACACACAAAAACCAAAACACAAAACAGAAAAGCTTTGGTGAGAATGTGGAGAACTTAGAACCCCTGTACATTGCTGGTGGGAATGTAAAATGGTATAGCCATTAAGGAAAACGGTACGGCAGCTCTTAAAATTAAAAACAGAATTAGCACGTGATGCACCAATTCTCCTTCTGGGTGGGTATGGTACTCAAAAGAAATGAAAGCAGGGACTCAAATGGGATGGTTGTGCATCCATATTGACAAGAGCCAAAAGGCGGCAGCACCTCAAGGGTCCATTCCTGGACAAACAGATAAAAAAAATTACCATACTTACACAAAATGAAGTATTATTCAGCTTTAAAAGGAAGGAAATTCTAATATACGCTCTAACAAGGATGAGCCATGAACACATTATGCTAAGTAAACTAAACTCATCATAAAAGGACACATACTGTATGATTCCATGTATATGAGGTAGTTAGAGTAGTCATATAGAGAAAGTAGAATGGTGGTTTGCCACTCAACTGTGCATATAAAAATGGTTAAAATAGTTAATGTTATGATTTATGCATACTGAAAACAATTTTTTTAAGTTTTTAAAATTCCAACAAAAATATGATTAGCTTAAAACAAGGCAGATATTCTTGCATACCTACTACTTTGTCTTCCTATGTTAAAAATGTTGAAGAGAAATTCTTAGGGAGACTTTGAAGATTAGCAGTGAATCTAGACCCTGTCTCTGATGAAATCCAAATGAAATGAGAAGGGACTTTGTTATTATATATGACTCAATGCTCTTCAATGTCATGACTGAAAATATGGGGATTCTTTTAAGAGTCCCCCAATCTAGGAAACACAAACCTCCAGTGTTCTCCAGTGATATGTCATAATCCAAGAGTGACCATCCCCACATCTTTGTTAAAAAGTTATTTGTTAATTAGTACAGAATATGCTCCAATATATGAAGAAAAGAACTGGATTAAAGCTCCCTCTTTCACAACGAACTATCATTTTTTAAAAAGACTTTACTTATTTATTTGACAGACAGAGATCACAAGTAGGCAGAGAGGCAGGCGGGGGGAGGGGGGAAGCAGACTCTCCACTGAGCAGAGAGCCCGGTGTAGGGCTCCATTATAGGACCCTGAGATCATGACCTGAGCCGAAGGCAGAGGCTTAACCCACTGAGCCACCCAGGTGGCTCATTTTTAAAAAATCATTTTAGAACCCTACATTATTTCATTACATAATCAGATATATATGAGCTAATCACAATTTTTAAGATCAGCTCCCCTAGGGTTAGTTTTGGATATCCTAAAGAGAGTGAAATCACAATAATCTTTATGATGTCTTCAGGAAAGTATTCATGTTTTATGAAGCAAGGTTTTTAAAAAGTAAGTAAATACTAACTTGTGATATGGGTCAAATCTGAGGAAGTACTAGTGGTATTCAACATCAACACTCTAAAACATAAGAATCTTAAAAGAAAAAAAATCTAGGATAAAACTTAGAAATTAGCTGTAAGATATGGCTTACTACATAGTTATTTTTTTTTATCATCATCAGCTTTATAGGTCCTTCAATTTTGACTTAGTATGAAATACCCACTTCACATCTATCAGGAGAAATCAAATAATTTCTAATAAATGAACTCTATTCCAATGTTCCTTACGTTGTCCACAGTAAGTTCCAATATATCCCTTCTGGCACTGGCAATGGTCATCCGCACAAGTCCCTCCATTCATGCACCTAACATTGCACTGCTGAACTGCAATGAACAACAACAAAAATATATAAAAATATCAATCACTGAAACTTTAGCATCTGTGAGTTATAAAACTATACTAAATATCCAATTCAATGACAAATGTATTTTACAGAAATGTTATGACCCATAATATACTTATCTGTGTAAGTGCACACATACAACATGTTTGTTACAACATTATTTGTTAGGCATTTAAAATAGATTACACTTTCAGTATTAAGAGAAATCAGTATATGGTGACTGGTAGCATAGTTCCTAGGAGGTGGCAGGATTTGTGTAACCACTTAGGATTTGGGGGGCTGAGTGTCTGCTATAATGATAGATTTAGTACTCACCCTCATGGAGCAAACATCCCCACAGAGAGGCAGACAAAACACAAATAAACAAACACTGCAATGTTATTAGAAATTGTGACAAGTTCTCCAAAGGAAACTGTGTTGTAAAGGAGAATAGCCAGGAGCAAGGAGAAATCTAGATAGGAGGGAGACAAGACCATTCTCACGTGACACTTAGGAAGCGTTCTGAAGGAAGAGAATGAGCCAAGCATGAGAAGTACCAGAGAGGAAGCTCATGGGGAGAGGAACCAGCAAATCCCTCCGATGGTAGAGTTTCCTTTATTTGAAAAACTTATAGTCACAGGTTTATAAAGAGCCAGGCTGGGAAGAAAAGGTCTTAGAGAGGCATCCAGAAGCCAGCCAGATAATGCAAGGTCTCCCAGGCCATGGAAGGGTTGGCATTATATCCCAAATGCAAAAGAAGTCATTGAAAGGATTTAAGAGAGTGAAGTGATGCAATGTATTTTTAAAGGATTCCTCTAGCTGCTCTGCAGAGAACAGATCTGAAGAGATTAAGGGTGGAAGCCAGAGAAGCCATTGGGAGGTTACTCCAATAGTCCAAGTAGGAGATGAGGGGAACTTAACCACTGGCTATCAGTGGTGATGGAAAGGAGAAGCACTTAAAGTATGTTTTTCAACAGAACCCATAGCTCTGGTTAAAAGAGTTGACACCAAGAAAAGGAGGAAGAAAGTAAAGAGAAACAATTGCTTAGGCACTGGGTGGAGGGGAAGTGGCATTTGCTGAAGCAAGAGAAACTGGAAGAAGTACATTGTGGGCAACAATGAATCAAATGTCCTGCCACTAAGTTTCAGACATTTACTACGCACTTAAGTGGAGTTGTGGAATAGGAAATGGAACCTGTGAATAGGAGGCTCATTGGAGGGATCTATTCTGGAGACAATTACTATGAGTTAGCAACATACTTGTAGTAGTTGAAGGCATCTATGTAAATAAACTCATCCAGGGAGGCCATACTGTTGAAAAATGCCAAAGTCTAATGAAGATGATGCAGACCAGAGACTAAAATATAATAACCAGGAAAAAACACTGTGGCCACGGATACTGCATAAGCAGAAGGAAAAGAACATTTCACAAAGATGGCAAATAATGGTGCTAAATGCCCTGAAGGAGTGGAGTAGGATAAGGACTGGCAAAGAGAGAAACATTCCTGATGAAAAGGGAGTACTACTCAAGGCCATAGAAATTCACAGATTCCCTATGGAATTATATACCATAAACTGAGGGTTGGCCCAGTCAATGTTTAGCTGCCCAGGGAGAGGATTAAGCAGCTGAACTGTAAAATTTCTCCAGGATTTTTTTTT
>RCUC01131673.1:0-14964 GCA_003697995.1 Taxidea taxus jeffersonii | reverse complement strand
ACCATAAGAGACTCTTAATCTCACAAAACAAACTGAGGGTTGCTGCGGGGAGGAGGGGAGAGTGGTTGGGTTATGGACATTGGGGAGGATATGTGATATGGTGAGTGCTGTGAAGTGTGTAAGCCTGATGATTCACAAACCTGTACCCTTGGGGCAAATAATACATTATATGTTAATAAAAATAATTTAAAAAAAAAGAATGAACAGAACAGGGAAGGCTAGAGCAGAGGAGTGTTGACAAAGTGATTACAGAGAAAGGGACATTTGAGTTGAAGCCTGAAGGGAGAGTGAGAATGAACATTCGTTGCAGGAAGAATTTTGTAACCTCAGTGACTCATGAATATAATACCAATATGACGAAAATTCAGGAACTACTTTCCACAAACTTCATATCTTGATCATATTCTGACATATGAGTCATCATGTGGTATCAATGAAGAATAAAACTTGATCCTCAGAGAGCTTTTGATTTAATAATAATTCCTTATTTTGGTATAATGGAATAATTTCACAAGACTTACACACATTCACTTATCCTTACAAGAACTCTGCCTGGTTGATCTTATTCTATGCACTTTGTGATGAAGAAATTTATTAATAGAAAAGTAATTAAAAACAAGACTAACTCACAAGAAATAACTGTTAGCAACCACGCAGAGTGTGTAATGATGGTAGTGGGTCCATATTTGTTCCATCTCACAGGGAAATTCCCAACTGTTCTGATCCATCTAGGCCAGGACACCATGGTTTTCATTCCCACTTTCTGCTTTGACAAGGTGGCTTTATGGTGGCAGAATATACCACCCCCAAATATGTCACTCTGGTGTAAAGATTATTTTGAGTAAAAGGCAAATGATAGGAAGTGGATGTAGAAAAAGCTCCCTGCCCTCTCCTATTTGCCTAAAAGCAGGACTTAAACTTACAAAGGACCAGCCTCCTCCAAGAACAAGAGTTAGTCACAGAGACAACTTTAGACCCTTGTCAGCCTGGAGATGGCACCAGAGGAAACTACATGACAAACCTTCCTAGAACTATCATTATCTGATATGGGTTTCCAATTTATCTGCGTTCCCACAATTTGCTGCCATGAAAACTCAGAAGTTCTTTTTCTTTGTCTTGTGAATTTTCTAAAATGTATTATTCCTTTGCTAAGATGCTATATAAGCCCAAGTTCTAACCAACACTTTGAGTTACTCACATCTGAGTGCTCCCGTAGGTAAGCATAAAGCACATGTTAAAAAACTTCTGACTTGTTTTCTTTTTTACTCTCAGACATGTTTTAATCAGAGAGGTAAAAGAAAGTCTTCTCATTTGAATTAAATAAACTACTCAACTGCTAGATGACTTCCACTGGCTTAAATTTTACATATTTTGAGTTTTGCTCATTAAACAAACAAGGATTGGGGTACCTAGGTGGCTCAATGGGTTAAGCCTCTGCCTTTGGCTCAGGTTGTGATCCCAGGGTCCTGGGATCAAGCCCTGAGTCAGGCTCTCGCTCAGCGGAGACCTGCTTCCCACCCCCTGCCTGCTTCTCTGCCTAATTGTGATCTCTCTGTGTCAAATAAATAAATAAAATCTTGAAATAAATAAACGATAGATAGATAGATGATAGATAGATAGATAGATAGATAAAATTAAATACAAAAGCAAGTATTTATAGGGGCACCTGGATGGCTCAGTTGGTTAAGCATCAGACTCTTGGTTTTGGCTCAAGTCATGATCTCAGGGTGGTGAGATCAAGCCCCACCTCCAGCTCCATGCAGCACCTGGAGCCTGCCTAAGATTCTCTCTCTCCCTCTGCACTGTCCTTCATGCTCTCTCTCTCTTTCTCAAAAAAAAATAAATAAATAAATAATTTAAGTTTTAAAATGTGCTTATATGAAGCTGTACTAATATGTGGAAATATTTAATATGAAACTATAATATGCAAACATTTTGTATACATACTTGACAGCAATCCAGCCCACCACAACCATTCTTTAAGATATACATGGCCACCTTGACCTGATCTCCTTTCCTGCAAAGCACAAAAGACCTTTTTTTTTCTCCCCAAAACAAAACTCCCTTCAGTGAAAATGCTGGAACTCACAGCCAATCACAGACCAATATAAAAGTCATATTTTCCATGCTCCTGGACCATTTCATTTGTTACTGAAGAAGTTCTTGTGGATCATGAAACAGAGAAACTACTGGTGCTGGAGGCAGGATTATGCAGTCTTTGAATATATAACTTTAATACAGTCTCTCTTATGAAAAAAAAAGCCTGGGAGAGGCTAGAGATGACTTATTCACTCTCATTTCCTCATTAATAATATTCTATATTCTCATTTACAATTTTAAACCCTGGCAGGTAGCTCTGGAGTTGGAGACCAATCATGCACCTGCCCTTCCACTATGCAGCCCTGATCACTTCCATTCATAGGCCCACATGGGCCACATGGGCCACTGTCTCTTGAGCTTGCATGGCTAGTGCCTTCATCACCCATGCAGTAGAAGGTGAGAGCATCCAGGGCGACAGCTGTGCTCTCTGCCTCCTCCATGGTGGAATGGTGGGGGGGCATCTACCTCAGAAGACCTGCAACCCCCACTACCACCGGGACAAAGGGCTGCCACCAATCTAATTTTCTCTTATCAATGTGTCTTTCATCTATACAATGTATAGGGCCTCAGCCAGAGAACCTAGAAGAGTAGTAGGAAGAAATATTTTCTCTTCCCTGCAAATAGTCCATCATTATCCAGGGCACAGATAAAGGCCCTGGTAGGTTTTAGATGGTGGGTTGCCCATGGGCAGTAACCATTAGTTCCTGAGAGCAAGTGGTTCCTGAAGGCAAGTGGATCAGCTCATTGTGGTGCTGGCTTCCTCCACATCCTGATCCTTCCTTCCCTTCCCAGCTCTATTCAGGCAAGTCTGTCCCTCCACACCTTCCTCTCATAGCCTCGTTGTCCTTCCACTGACCTTCTCACAGCCTCAGTCCCAAACTTATGAAGTGTCTATAAGTAAGCATCTGAAAATGCTTACATTGGTGTTTGATTAAATTCTGGGGATTCCCTGGAGTTCAAGTGAAGGTAACACACAGAAGGAAGGGGAAATATACAGAAATCAGACTGATATTCAAACTAACTCTGCCATATGTGCTATAGCCTAAAGAAGCAATTGGAGTTCAGAGAAGGAACGGTTAATTTAAATGTAGGATATGTGCCAAGGCCAGAGCTGGGTTAGGATGGAAAAGAGGCATTTAGAGAGGAGAAAGAATTTTATAAATCTGAGAACTGAATGGGGTCCTACAGCCCTTAGAGTCTGCCCTCCTGCCACCCCCAAGGCTTAATCTTAGCAGAGAGCCATACAAGCCAAGGTCCAGCATGGACTACGTGGAGCCCTGTGAGAGACAGGCCTACCAGAGAACATTATTAATGTCAAGAAACGGTGGGAGAACCGGAGGACGCAGAGAAACAGAATCTGTGAATAATGAATGAGCTTCCTCTGACAAGCAGAACCAGTATTACAATTTTATTAAGCTCATAACTGCTGTCCGTTAAGAAGTTCATTGTCTTGATGACCTGGGAGACACTAGGACAGATTGTTCTTAAGAATTCTGTTTGCTTGAACAGCCGATATTGTTTCTCCCCATTCACAAGTACATTAGACCTAGTGGGACTTAAATTGCTTTCTCTTAGTGAGGAAGCTTCTTCTTGGTTGTAAATTATACATCTTTGCTTGGACATTAAATCCTTAGGCAAACCACTTAGTAGATTACTATTCTACCATAATACACTCTCATTCAAATATGCAAAAATACTTTGAGTTCGGGGGAAGAACAGCCAGGTACAAATAAACTCTAAGTATGGAACCACATGAGGTCAGTAAACCACTCCTGAGGCCAAATCTGTGTGCCACTTGTTTTTGTAAATTAAGTTGCATTGGAGCATAGCCACACCCAATCATTTGTGTATTATCTACTTTCCTGCTATACTGGCAGCCTTGAGAAGTTGTGAAAGAGACAGGATGGTGTGCAAAGTGTAAAATATTTACTATCTGGCCTTCTACCAAGAGTTTGCCAACTCCTTGTTACTCTTAGTTCTGTTACTACAAAATGTGATTCAGAATTCATCCCAATCCTACTTAGTTCCCTCTGTCTAATGAACATTTATTGAGCAACTTATCACGTGGTAGGCCCCAAAGCAGACACTATGAGGGGGCCGGATGGGCGAAAGTACAAAGATGAATAAGACAAGGCTCCTGCCAAGAAAGGGGTAACATGAGTAATTTCAAGGTGTGTTAAATACTGAGATAAAATTGTGCTCTGACACCATGAAGCCAAAATGGGAGAACATACCGGAAACTGGAGAAGGCGTTCTGGAGACTTCAGACTGCAGCCAAGTGACGACGAGCAAGTAGCAGCTAGCCAATGGGAAGGGCTAAGAGGAAACCGGAGGACTTCAGAGACTGCTCTGGCAGTCCAAAGCCAACATTTGGCTCTTTCTCTTTGCATTTCTGCTGTAGCAATCTTTGTGGAGATAATGCACACACCAGGCCAGGGGACGTTCAGAGTTTCCATAGTTCACTTCACAAGGACTTGCAACTTCAAGGCTAATGAAGGAAATAGTGAAAAGCTTTACTATTAAACCTGTGTCAAAGGAAGTTTTTGTCTCCATGAAATTCTAGTCATATTTTTTAAAGCCCCTTAGAACTTACTGATATATAATTCTACTTGCAAAAAATATAAACATATTTTTTAACCTATAAAAACCTGGGGAATCACCACTATGCAATAGGTGATGAAATAAAGGTTTTTCGGCCTCATTTTTGGCTGCACCCCTAAAACCAATTCAATGAGTGACAAATAATCCCCTAGAAAAAAATTCTTTGTAAAGTTATCTAGATGGTGTGAATTGAAGAGAACAGAAAAGGTCCTTCGCTCCAGCAGTATCTCTCCCACCAACCCCCAACCCACCTTCAGTTGCAGCCCTTTGAGGCACTCCTGTGGGTTACATAGTTAATTTCCAAAGCCATGTACTGTGCAGGAGTGTACATCTGGTATCTGAAAGCTATCACACATTAACATCTTTCCTTCTAAGTAAGAACTCTAGCGGAAATTATTTTTTTCTGACCACTTACCAAAAAGTAAAACCTAAGGGCCTAGGACAAAAGACCACAAATCCTGTCAGGGTTTAGGAGGGCGGGAAAGATTCTGAGCATAAAACACTGCACTGGAAGATTTAAATGGATTATATATTACAAAAGGAAGTCCAGAGGGATGCCTGGGTGGCTCAGTCAGTGAAATGTTGTAGTCTTGATTTTGGCTCCGGTCATGATCTCAGGGTCCTGGGATCGAGCCCCGCATCGGGCTCTCTGCTCAGCAGGGAGTCTGCTTCTCCTCCTCTCTCTCTGCCTGCCTCTCTGCCTACTTGTGATCTCTGTCTGTCAAATAAATAAATAAAATCCTTTAAAAAATGTATCTTAATGCTATAGGCAAAGTGTAAATACATGCTAAGCCTTGTGAAGGTCTTTCCACATAGTATATATACCGTGGGAACCGTTTGGAGGTGATTTGTGGTTAACAGGAGATGAATATTGGTATTTTTCCATTTTAAGCATCATCCCCTGAGGGTTAGAAAAAGGCTTGTTTTAACATCTTTATATTCTTTGCTTTTTATAAATCTTGTGCCTCCTAATTTTGAGATTGCTTCCACCAGAGGCCAATTAATTCTCCCAGCTTGGCGAGGTTATCATGGGCCACCATATCTCCAGTCCTAAAGGGAAGCATTGGAACATCTGTGCATGATTCTCTAAGGCACAACTCAAAACTTACCTGCACCACATCCCTGCAGCTTCTATACCATTACAGTAAGATTATTAAGAATGCCTTTGTATGTTAGTTTTGCCTTCCAAGGGAGAGTGGGAGGAGGGCTTCTCTCCTTTCCTCAAGCTGTCTTAGCTCAGGCTGCTGTAACAAAAATATCATAGACTGGGTGGTTTAAACAACAGACATTGATTTCTCACAGCTTTGGAGGCTGTGAAGTCCAAGATCGAGTTGCCAGCCAATTCAGCTCCCGAGGAAAGCTTTCTTCCTGGGTTTGTATTCGCAGGCCAATTCTCGCCTGTAATCACCTCCCAAAAGTCCTACCTCCTAATACCACCACGCTGGGGGGTGGGGCTTCAACATATGAATTTGGGGGAGGCACGTTTAGTAGATAGCACATGCCAAATTGCTCTTCAAAAGAACCAAGACAGGGGCTGGCACACCTGTGGGCTAAACTTTCTAGTACCTGCAAACAAGACCTGTGAGACAAATGTGCAGCGACGGAGAGCTGACAGAGGGATTGTTTTCTAGTTTGCTGCCTCATATGTGTCCAGCTTGTGCATAATTATCAAGTAAACTGGTTTTCCTATGTGGTCTATAATCCAGTCCTGAAGGAGAGACCCAACGAAAGGTTGATGTTTTAAGAACTACCATTTGCATTACATTTAAAATAAGGAAGAGCTCATGGGGGGCTTCTTTGCAGGCCACCACTCCTGCTGGTTCATCACCTCCAGTCTTTCCTGGTGGTGGTGGCAGATAGGCAGTGTACACATCTAAAACCTGCGTCCTTTATTTAGTGTAGTCTCCAATTTCGAATGCCAGTCAGAAAAGGATAAAATAAATCAAAGGACTTGATAAAGTCACTCAGAATTGGTAGAAATAGGGGTTCCTGAGGGACTCAGTCGGTTCTGCTGTCCAGCTTTTGGTTTTAGCTCAGGTTGTGATCTCATGAGTAGTGAGGAGCCCTGCCTCGGGCACCACACTCAGTAGAGAGGCTGCTTGAAGACTCTTCCTCTGCCCCTTCCCAGACTTGGACGTGTGTGTGTACTCTCTCTCTCTCTCTGTTTCTGCTTGTCTCTCTCTCTCTCAAATAAATAAGTCTTTTTTTTTTAATGTAATAAAAATAAAAAGAGAAAATGACAGACCTATGTTGGGTCAGCAGCCCCGGGAATGCAGGGGGAACAATAGAAATGACCGCTGGGCCGCCATCTTCTAGCAACCTCCCCCAGCTTTCCTAACTCTTGACTCTCCCACCATAAAGACCTATGCCCAGGTCACGTCTCCACAAGTAACCCGATACCTATGCAGGAAACAGGAACATCAGGACTCCCCCCACCCTCCGATCACCAAATACCTTACCATATATGAATGTGAACCCATGCCCTACCTTGGCCTGATAAAAGACCTGGCCGACTCCCTCCCAGTGTGACTTCCCAGACTCCTCTCTGGAGTCACAGAACCTTGCCCCAGGGCGCCTTTAATAAATCTGCCTTACGCCTACCTCGCCTGGTGTCGTGTTTGTCTCGCATGTAAAACCTTACAACCTACAGTACCAGTGATGATCTCTCTTTGTTGTGCTCAGGTTTCCCTTGTCCATTTTCAGTTAAGCCTTCCCCATAGACTACAGATGTAAGAGTATCTTGGACTTCATGTCAGGCATTTCTATCACTTATACAACATTGTCTAGTGAACAATTTAATGTTGTTATTTTCAAGAAATTATCTATAAGCAATGGCTTTGCAAATATTATAAAATTTGTCTCATCTGAGGTACAAAATGGTTTTTTTCCCCTAAATCTGTAAACTAGAAAAAAATGTTAAGAAATAAAAATGCTGTAAATTTTAATTCACAATGGAAAGAAAATATTCTTAGAGCTGAATTGTCTAACACAGTAGTCACTGACTTTTTTTTTTTTTTAAGATTTATTTATTTCAGGGACACCTGGGTGCTCAGTGGGTTAAAGCCTCTGCCTTCAGCTCAGGTTATGATCTCAGGGTCCTGGGATCAAGTCCCGCATTGGGCTCTCTGCTCAGCAGGGAGGCTGCTTCCCCCTCTCTCTCTGCCTGCCTCTCTTGCCTACTTGTGATCTCTGTCTGCCAAAATAAATAAATAAAATCTTTAAAAAAAAAAAAAGATTTATTTATTTCAGAGTGAGTGTGCTGGGGGCAGGGGCGCAGTAACAGAGGGAGAAGGAAAGAGAGTCCCAAGTAGACTCCCTGTTGAGTGCAGAGCCCCATGCAGAGCTGGATCTCACGACCTTGAGGTCATGACCAGAGCTGAAATCAAGAGTCCGAAGCTTAACTGACTGAGCCACTTAGGTGTCCGTCACTATAGCTCTTTAAATTTAAATCAAAGTAAAAATAAACAAATATTCTCCATCATCTTAGCCATGTTTCAAATGTTCAAGAGCGACATGCAGCTAGTGGCTACCATATTTAACTGTGTAAATATGGAGCACTGTCATCGTTACAGAAAGCAGTAATGGACAATGCTATTCTAGACTTTCAGAGCCAATCATTTTGACACTGAGAAAACAACTCTTGTTTTCTCTGCATGAATAGATTCTTAATAGTTTAATCCTCAGTGAATTTGAGCTTTTTTAACGTGTGAAGATACGTGATATCAGAGGCTTGTAAGAACAGAATATTATTCTTCGTTTTAGAGACAGATCAAGTTCCCTTGATAACTTTATTTTTAAACAGTCTTACTAGGGTCAAAGGACAGGCAAAAATCCAGAGTTGCAACAGTTTTTCCTAGAAGCTTAATGCCTTTCAGATTTCTTGCAAACCATTAAAGTTCAGCACAGGGGAATTTATAAAATGTTGAGTTAGTGATCTCATACATTTAGCTGCTTCTCCGAAGCATTCATCGTTTCTCTGCTAAACAGAATGCCCTTCTTTTTATCACATTCTTTTCCCATATTTGCAATTCTCACTTCCTCTTTACATGATACATGTTTTAAAATATTAAGGCTACTCTCTTCACTGACATGAATAAATATGAGTGCAAGGGTTGAAGAAAAGAGAACTTTCAGGAATATTTCTGGAATTCTATGATATTATAGGCTAATAAAACTGGAGACCAGGTATCTGCTTGGAACAAGAACAGTTATGAGTTTTTAATGTTTTAGATTTCAGTGTACAGCTCTTCTTCCCCATAAAAGAACAAATGCAGTAAATCTTTGTCAGAATTTAAATTTTCCTCTCACTGCTTCCTCTGGAAATACCTGGAGGCTGGGATCATCAAAACCTACGTTCGTTGTCTAATAAAACATGGTCAAATCTCAGACATTTTAATTAAGGTCTAGCCCAAATTTGTTATTTAATCTGCCATCAGTGGGAAAAAGTTGATATTTAACCTATAGATTCTCACTGTGATTTTTTTTTTTTTTGAGGGAGAGTGTGTGTGTACACAGCGCAAGAGGAGCAGAGAAGAGGGAGAAAGAAACTCAAGCAGACTTTAGGCTGAGTGGGGAGCCTGACACAGGACTCATCTGAGGAGCCCCAGAACATGACCAGACTTGAAAACAGGAGTCAGTGGCTTAACTGACTGAACCACCCAGGAGCCCCCTGTATAATGTTTATTGTGGCTACCACTGTATGGTTCTGATAGTCAGACATGTGAAAATAAATTATTGTGATAAAAGAATGTTATTTTTAATATATGCAGAATTTATGTTTTTAACACTCAGGAACTTTTTTAAATGGAAGGAGATCATTAATACACTCCCCCACTCTTTCCTACGATTAAAGAAAGATATAGAGAGACCAGCTTCAGAAAACTAATTAAAAGTGTCCAACAATTTAGAGAATGTTATTAATTTTCAAAAGTTTACTATGATCCTCATAGAATTTTCCCAGACCCAGCCACAATGTTGGTATAAAACAAACCACATAGGATATTGGAATTCAGAGAAGGGAAAGAGAAACAAAAGTTTGCATAAAAATAATGGCAGGGGCACCTGGGTAGCTCAGTGGGTTAAGCCTCTGCCTTCAGCTGGGGTCATGATCTCAGGGTCCTGGGATCAAGCCCCACGTTGGGCTCTGTGCTCAGTGGGGAGCCTGCTTCCCCACCCCTCTTCCTGCCTCTCTGCCTACTTGTAATCTCTCTCTCTCTTTCTCTCTCTCTCTGTCAAATAAATGAATGAAATCTTTAAAAAATAATAATAATGGCAAAGATTTTGAATATCCAGGAAGGGAAGTATCCCAAGGAATTCTAGATGGAGTAGGCAGTGACAAAAGGAAATAACAGGGGGAAATGCTGTAATCAATGCTTTTCAGACTTTAAAATGCATGGGAATCACATCTCACCCAAATGAAACTTTTGATGAAATAAATCTAGATTAGGACCCGAGACTCTGTATTTCTAAAAGGCTCCCAGGTTTTGAGTAACAAAGCCATGGTAGACTCAACTACTACGATCAGGACATAACTCACATTTACACTGAAACTTTGTTTTCTAAGATTGGCCCTCAAATAGTTTTCCTCATTTGATCATAAATGAATGAAATCGAATTCTGTGAAATATCTGCTCTAATACATCAATTCAAATATTCTACACCTGTCTCTCCCAGGCTGGATGGCATTAGATATGTCAGTAGTACAAACATTCCATGCTCAAAGTTTGGAAAACATTGAGTCAAACACAGGTAAGTTTCTCTATGATAAGACTCTCAGAACCTTTAACACAACGTACGTTATGAATCTTCAAGAGAGAGAATTGACCACACGTAATGCTTTCTTCCTAGCAAACCTACTAATCCTCCTGGAGAAACTTGCCTACAGGGTGAATAGTGATGTACTGACAAGTTCTTAAGTCACAGTGGTCCTTAAGTTCATGGGTACTACTTTGGTCACTGTAATTAGTAACCCATATTTAAGGGTAAGTCACTGATAAAAGAGTTTTCATAGATGGTCAAGGCAACAGGTTAGAAACAATGGTGATCTTTATACAAGTCAATCAGATGGAGCTAAGCAGAGAATATTAGTGTAGGAAACACTAGGAAGAGCACAATACTGATAATATAGCTCATCATAAGTAAGAGCAGAAGTGCCCCACCCAGGGACACAGTTTAAAGAGAAGTTTCCCAATTATGCCTTATAGCTCCCTGTGCTCATTGCCTTTGCATGAAAGGAGCAAACGGAAATGTTTTCCAGCATAAGATCTGGAAAGACTTATCTCATCTTTGCCTGCCATGACAACTGGGAGAGATCTTCTAAGTGTGTAAAATATGTGAAACCCAAAGCTTCAAGAAATACTTCTCTGACCCCTCTTGAAACCAGTTATGTTGGAATAAATAGTAGATTGAAGTTTTGCCTAGAGCAAAGAAGCTTTGACCAAAATGACTTTCTCTTTTTTTTTTTAAATTTTTTTTAAGATTTTATTAATTTATTTCAGAGAGAGAGAGAGTGAGAGAGAGCATGAGAGGGGAGAAGATCAGAGGGAGAAGCAGACTCCTCATGGAGCTGGGAGCCCAATGCAGGACTCGATCCCAGGACTCCGGGATCATGACCTGAGCTGAAGGCAGTTGCTTAACCAACTGAGCCACCCAGGCGCCCATGACTTTCTCTTTTATACAAATGTGGAACTGCATGCTTTCCAACCTCAAGAGGAGGTAGCAAATATATTCTTAGGACAACCGAATCTCCCTGATATCAAAGACCCATATCATGAACCTGAGATATAATGGTCCTCAAAATGTAATTGTATCTGAATCACCTGGAGAACTCATTAAAACATGGATTCTTGGGGGGCACCTGGGTGGCTCAGTGGATTAAAGCCACTGCCTTCGGCTCGGGTCATGATCCCAGGGTCGTGGGATTGAGCCCCGCATCGGGCTCTCTGCTCTGCGGACAGCCTGCTTCCTCCCCTCTCTCTCTGCCTCTCTGCCTACTTGTGATCTCTGTCTATCAAATAAATAAATAAAATCTTTAAAAAAAAAAAAAAACATGGATTCTTGGGACCCACCCTGGAGTTTCCGATTCAGTTGGACTGGGATGGAGCCTGATGATTTGCATTTCTAACAAGTTTTCAGGTGATGCTGCCACTGGCAGCCCAAGATCTACTCTTTAAAGAACTGCTGGAATGGAAGGAGCCTCAGTGATCACTTGGGCCATCCCCTTCTCCTCACAGATGAAGAGTCTGGGGCCCATAAAAGAAATTATCCCCTAAGATGAGGTCATAAACAACCCTTTGACCCCATGTCTGTGTGCCATTCCCATGCTCTCCTCTCCATTCCTATATCAGGAAAAATTGTGAAAGACTTTGATGTGGACAAAAGAGATGACCATGTGTCCTGTCCATCTACCCTTCTAATGTATCTTTGTTTTCACTGTCCTTCAGGTATTTTACAACTCTGAAAGTGGTAGAAAACTAATCACAATGCTAATGATTATTTTCTGAAGAATGCAGGTGAATAGGGATCTGCGAAATACAACTGGTTGGTGGTTGTCAGCACTAACCAGATACGCATCAGGTGTAAAATCAGACAGCATTCTCATTGCCTGTGTACGTGTGTGCGTGCGCGCATGTGTGTTCCTTCAATACCCTCTTGAGTCTGTAGCATCTTCCTGGGCCCCACATTAAGTAACGAGTTAAATAAAATAAAATTGTTTGGCATGAGTTTATACAATGTTGGCATTGATTTGGGTATCATGATTTTACCTTTTCAAAAAATTATCTTTTAACCTCGTGAAAAAAAAGAAGAGTGCTTTTTGAATGGCGGAATAAGGACCTACAAAAATCTTCAATAAAACTCGGGCAAAAGTCAAAATCAACTTTTTCCGTATTCTGGACATTAACTAAAGAATTACAAAATTCCAAGTCGTGTTTATCAAGAAAAATGGCTGAATCTCGGTAAGAACAACCTTTCCCTATCATTTCATGGTAGCCTTCAGGACCAAAAGCTTCCTAACTGTGATAATCATGCAAGCCAGCATTCTAACTGAAGAGAATAGGATGGGTTTGGAACTTCCCAAAAGCCACATAATTGTCAACATTTGACCAGCTTATGGCAAGCTTACTGAAAATCCCCATTCCCAGGATGTGTCTTTATTTGACTTGACTCAGGACATGCTCTGTACCAGCATCCCTGATTCTAGGGAATTTGAAAGAAAAAAAAAAAATCAGTGACAATTGTTTTAACATTGCAGCTGTCTAAGATGATGTTACTTAGTGGGGCTAATCAAAACACCTAAAAAGAACAGGGGAAGGCAAGGTCCAGAAGGGACTTTGAAAAGCTCACATGCTTTCTTGAAAATCTAGAAGAACATGAGCAGGATCGTGTGCATACACAGAAAAGACATAAGAAGGTTCTAATCTCTCATCTCTAGGTTGCATGGAGACTGCACAAGCTAAGGCAGAATTGTAAACTGCCAGTAAGATCGCTGAAGATATATGTTTATAAAGGTTGGGAGAGTTACTGGTTCAAAGCATTTATGGAAATCTCAGTCGTCTCATCATTAGCTGACCACTAAGCTAACCAGGTAGAGACTTCAATGGTAACACATGACAAAAAAACACAGGCTTTACAGAAAGAGTGCAGGAAAGTCCCTAAACAAGTGACTTAAAAAACAGCAACAGTACAACAAAAACAAAAACCAGCAACAACAACAAACCCTGGGGAAAGCATCTGATTTCCAGTGTTGCCACAATATATTGTTTAAAACAGAAAAATATGAGACACTTAAAGAAACAGGAACTTATAGCCCATGCAAAAGGAAACAACCAGTCAATTCTCCCTAACAAAGTTCAGACTTTGGACTTCTTAAACAAAGACTTTAAATCACCTAATGAACTAAAGGAAATGATGTTTAAAGAATTAAATGAAAGTGTGAGAATAATTCAAAAACACAATCAAGAAAACAACTCTATTTACAAAAGAAAAGAAATTAGAAATAAACTTTTTGAAGCATAAGATTTATATACTGAAAATCTACAAAATGTCAATGAAAGAAATTAAAGAATATCTAAATAAATGGAAAAACATCCCATATTCATGGGTCAGAAGGCACTATTACTGTTAAGATGACATTATTCCACAAATCGATCTACGCATTCAAACTAATCCTTCTCAAAGGGCCAGCTGCTGGGGTTTTGTTTTGTTTTGTTTTGTTTTTCAGAATTTGACAGGTTAATGGTAAAATTTATATGGAATCAGACTATTTAAAGCAATCTTCAAAAAGATTAAGGAACTTGCAGGATTTTTTTTTTTTTTTTTTTGAGAGAGAGAGCGTGCAAGCATGCACACCTCAGAGGAGGTGGGGAGGTGGGGAACAGGGGCAGAGGATGAGGGAGAGAATCTTAAGCAGACTCCAGCCCCAATGTTCAACACAGGGCTCTATCTCAAAACACTGAGATCATGACCTGAGCCAAAATCAGAGTCAGATGCTCAACTGACTGAACCACCAAGGCATCCTGAAACTTACAGAATTTAGACTTCCCAGTTTCAAAACTATTTATTACAAAGCTACAGCAATAAGGTACAGAGACAATTTGGTAATGACATAATTCAATGGATAAGTAATAATCTTTTCACTCTCTTGGGTCCTCGCTTCCAAGATAACCAAGAAAAGAAGGAATAATGGTGGTGCCAGAAAGGTGTTTGCTACACCAGCTCTGTTAGTCGTGTGCCCAAGGGCAAGGTCATTAAGAAGTTCATTATTCAGAACATAGTAGAGGCCACTGTCATCAGGGATATCTCCAAAGCAAGTGTCTTCGATGCCTATATGCTTCTCAAGCTCTGTGTGAAACTACATCACTATGTGAGCTATGCCATTCACAGCAAGGGAGTCAGGAATTGCACTCATGAACCCTGGAAGGACCAACACCCCCAACCTTGATTTGGACCCAAGGGTGCTACCCCACAACTTCCACAAAAACCCATGTAAGGAGCTAAGTCTTTAGGACTGAAGAAAACTGTTCTCTGGGAAAAAAAATAAAATGGAGAGTATACTTTAAAACACACACACACGGGACGCCTGGGTGGCTCAGTTGGTTAAGCGGCTGCCTTCGGCTCAGGTCATGATCCCAGCGTCCTGGGATCGAGTCCCACATCGGGCTCCTTGCTTGCCAGGGAGCCTGCTTCTCCCTCTGCCTCTGCCTGCCACTCTGTCTGCCTGTGCTCATATGCTCTCTCTCTCTCTGACAAATAAATAAATAAAAT
>ML101916.1:5584-82092 GCA_003697995.1 Taxidea taxus jeffersonii | reverse complement strand
AAATAGAAGCCATCATTTAGACCCTATACAGTCTTGAAGATTTTTGCTAAGATTTTAAGAAAGTATGTTGGGGGGCGCCTGGGTGGCTCAGTGGGTTAAGCCTCTGCCTTCGGCTCAGGTCATGATCCCAAGGTCCTGGGATCGAGCCCCACATCGGGCTCTCTGCTGGGCAGGGAGCCTGCTTCCTCCTCTCTCTCTGCCTGCCTCTCTGACCACTTGTGATCCCTGTCTGTCAAATAAATAAATAAAATCTTAAAAAAAAAAAAAAAAGAAAGTATGTTGGTTGATTTGAAGTGAAAGTAATGACCCATGATTATTTGTCAAGCACCACAATAAGTTATTTAAAAATTCAAGTTAGGCATATCTAATGAAATAGACCATGGTGATGGTGAACTTAAGGTTATCTTGTATTCTTAGCTTCCATCATTCTAGATGGTAATGCTGGTGTGTAGTGAGATTAAACCTTCTAATAAATTATGATAGGGCCTTCATCAGGGTGGGCCTTCACGAGGGTAAACTGAATACGGGAAGTAGAGGTTAAGAGCTTGCATTTTTGATGGTTTGAATCTTGACCTTACCTTTTATTAGCTATGTGATCTTTAGAAAATGGCCTAATTCCTCTGTATTTCTGTTTTCTAATTTGTTACAATGGGATAATGTAGGTAGTATATAGTCTATACCTCAGAGTTACTGAGAATAATGTTTAATGCATATGACATAGTTAGCATTGTGCCTGGCACATTGAGAAGAGACAGTAAATTGTGTGTTTTGTTGTTGGCACATTTTCATATTTCCTGATGCATGCACATACATTGATGGTAAAAATAAAACCCCAAACCTCCAGATTCCTTATTTTTAAAAGAAATTCCAGTAGCTTTAGGCTGTTTGTGCATGGCAAAAGTGAAATGGATCATTAAAAATTACATATTAATTTGGCAAATGTAGATAATTTAATTAAACTCAAAGGGATTCTAAAGGCTTAGCACAACTGATCTAGGCTTGATCAAATTAAAAAGATATTTGCTAAAACTGCACTTGGGTATTCCATCATTGAAGAAGCATCTGTGGTGGAATGGAGTCCTTATCTACATTTTTAGTACGTTTCTGCCAGTTATGCAAACTGCCTAAAAAGATTCTCCAGTTGGCGGTCATTTTAACCCAATTTAAATCCAAATATGCTTGTATAACAAAATATATAAGCTTACTTTGCAATTCCAGCTTTGATCTTCTAGTCTACAACATCCGTTTGGTTACTTTCATTAAAAATCTGTTGTTAACAAATACTTGGCTTAGAATTCAATGTTCAAACTGATTTTCAGTCTTCTATATTACATTGTAAAGACAGTTCCAATATGTCTGAAAATTTATTAAAATATTAGCAGATATGTGAAATAAAAATTATGCAGAATACATTTTGAAATATACATCAATACAATAGTACTGCCATGTATATATGTGAAATTACAGCTTTATATTTGGTTGTGCACTTAAAAATTATGGATCCAGATAATGTTTTAATCATCATTTCTGTAAGAGACTGTTGTTCTTCAAACATGAGTTGAAAGGGTAGGACTAGTTCGCTATTAGGGACAGTATTTTTCCTTCACTTAAATAAAAAATCAAGTTCTGTATAGTTAATCACATTTGAAAAAGATACATTTGGATTATGATAAATACCTCCCAAGCGGTCATTTGACACATTGGTTTTTATTTTATTGCAGATTTTATCAAGGTTTTTCAATAAACAATTAGTGCTATGATTAATGGTCAATGTGATTTTTAATAACTTGGGTCATGGGCAAGCTTGAGTTTTGAGCCAGACTGTGGGATTAAAATCCTGGCTCCATTAGCTGTGTGACTGGGCACATTCCCAATCATTATGTTCCTTTGTTACTTTCTCTTCACAATGGAGATGCAATGATCATGTTAATCTTCTAGGGTTGTTGGGAAGATTCAGTGATGAAACATATGAAGCTGTTAGAACAGTGAGTTAGTGTTGGGTAAATGTTGTGGATACTGTTATTGTTATGGGATTCTAGCCTTCCTTTTCAGTTTCATTTGTTTTATAAAATGTCTTACTCTTTTTACCTTTGGTGGTTGTTGTTGGTGTTGTCCTAATCATCTTATATTTAATAAATCTGGTCACATTATTTCAGGTAACTGTCATCATATGGAGACTTGTAATACAACTTTAAAAAAGTAATGGTCTCCTGTTGGGTTTTTAATAAGTGCTTACTTTTCTACACCCTATACATTCTGGTCCCTGTTACTTGGTGTGTGGTCTGCACACCAGCAGCTGCATGGATGTTACCTGGGATCTTGTTAGAATGCAGGATCTAGGTCCCAATCTGGACTTCCTGAATCAGTCTTCACTGTAACAGAATCCCAAGTGATTCATATGCACAAGAAATGTATTGCACATTTCAGTCAGCCACTCCCTCGTCTAGAGTAGAAGAACTTGGTCAACCTCTCCCCAGTCTGCCCCAGCTGCTTTCTGCATAAGATCCCTTGACAGGAGAAGAGAGCGTGGAGGGGAAGAAGGGCAGTGGGTCTGCGGAGTGGAGGGAGAGGAAATGAAAAAGAATCAAAGGGAATGTGGGCTCTGTGACACAGACTTTCTGATATCATCTCTCCAGACCCTGAGCTTTCTTACTTGTGCTGCTGGCATTCTTAACATGGCCCAAACTCAAGAAAATTAGAGATCTTAGCCATTTGGGCTGCTTTTTCTCATGTTGTAAAGGCTCATGTTGAAATGGCTATATAACTGCCTGTAGTACTTTCAGTTGCAGTAAAAATTCCATTCTTTTTTCTTTTTACTTTCAGTCTTGCCCAGCATCATCTTAGGTACAGGTATATCCCATCAATTTACTTATAAATTAAAAAAAATTACATTTTAACACAATAGAGAATTTGAAAGATAAATATAAACTTACCCATAATCATTTCACCAGTCATAAGAATTGCTAACATGTTGATGTTGTTCCATCCAGTTCTTTTTCTTATACTTACTTTCCTTTGAGGAATCTTCTAGCATACTTCTCAGATCATATTTTGAGAATCACCAGTGAATTAGTACCATTGAAAGAAGTGTGTGGGGATTTTTGTAGACAAACAGTATATGCATTGTGCCATTTAAATCAATAGAGAAAAATTAAAGAACTCATAAAAATGAAGTAGTTTTGACCCAGAGAGAATGCCTGTTTAGCTCTTACCAGGTCAAGAAGTTTGGTCCCAGGTTGCTGGTGTTTTATGATTTATTTGGAATTGTGTATACATATACACATCTAACACATATATCTAAAAGTTACTTGCAGCTATTATATTTATTTTCATACGACAGTAATTAGAGTTTACAAATTAGTTTTTTGGGTCAAATTGTTCCAGTTTCCTTGGGCTTCTCAATTATGATGACATCTAGGCACGAATTGGATAAGTAAAGATAAGAATAATGACTTATTTATGCAAATGTTTTCTCAAGGTCATATTATTATAAGATGGTGTGATATTTTAATGTCTTTTAAGGTATGCCTTGAATGTGGAGAAGATTATTGTTTGGGTTGCTTTGCTAAAATTCACCAGAAGGGGGCACTGAAGCTCCATAGAACAACTCTTTTGCAGGTATGACTCTTTAAAATGCTTAACTTGTAGTGTATTTATAAAATGTTTCAACCGAAAGACATTTAAAACATGTTTAATTATCTAGAATTTAGGACAATTTATATTAAATTATAAAATTTTATTATGCACAGTTTTTTACTTATATCTTAAAATTATTTTACTGAGTGTTAATCTGGGTTCAATTTTGCTATTTAAACTGTGTTTTAATATAGTTCCTGAGACATGAGCTTGATTAGAGTTTTTAGATCATGCATTTTATCTGTGAACTTGACATTTAAAAATTAGACAGTATTTTTGTCTATTGTGGTTTCAAATGAACACATGGTTTGTTTTAAGTATTATTTCTATATAGTTTATAAATAGAAATCTCTACTGTTTTCTTTTCATGTTTTTTTTAATTAGTCTTGTATTTGTCCTCACCCATTATCATTTAAATAAGCATATCTCTCAGGTTTCTACTTTCCCTCCTACATAATAGAAGCTTTTATTTTTCTTCATATAGGCATTGTTCTGTGAAATGCTCAAGCTCAAACCCTGTCAGATGGTTTAAAAAATTCTAATACTTAAACAAGAAGTATGGTTAAATATAGATAGGACATATTATACTGGTTACATTTCACAGTGCACTGATTTGTCATAGATTTCATTCATTATGCAGCAATTTATTCAACAAATATTTATTGACTACCTTTTAGAAAGCAAGGTCTGTGCTAGGCAGTATCTTACACAGATGAATAACACTAGGATCCTGCTAATGAGGACCTGAGGATAAAAGTGAGAACCAAGGACCTTGTGTAATGGGTTAAAGATTTTACTATCTTGTAGGCAAAAGGAAGGAGATGATCAGATCAATATTTAGAAAGATACTGGTAGGTTTTAATTTTTACATGACACCTCAACATAAATATTGATAACTCTCAAGGATGCTGATGACCCAAGACATAAGAAACACAAAACATAAAATAGACCTTATTCGTATCAGTATTTACCAAAGTTACTTACTTTTGAGGGACTACTCAATTTTTTTTTTTAAAGATTTTATTTATTTATTCATTTATCAGAGAGAGAGAGAGAGCACAGGCAGAGAGGCAGGCAGAGGCAAAGAGAGAAGCAGGCTCCCTGCCGAGCAAGGAGCCCGATGTGGGACTCTATCCCAGGACGCTGGGATCATGTCCTGAGCCGAAGGCAGCCGCTTAACCAGCTGAGCCACCCAGGTGTCCCGGGACTACTCAATATTTAGAGCTTCCTAGCAGAAATCATGAGGGAAAACAAAACAAAAAAAACCCAACCACCTGTTACTCTCCTATCTCAGGAAGGTTTGTACAACTGGACAGTTATAGAATTGAAAATTAATGTCTATAAAAGTGAATGTAATTGCTAATATAGGACTAATGAATTTAATTCCCTTGTCCACCAAGCTCATATTAGTAATGTTTGCTGGTCTGGAAGATACAAAGAGAAATGAGACATGGATCGGAGGTCTGATTCTCTTCTCTCCCTCCCTCTGACCCCATCTCTATTCCTCTCTTTCATGTCTCTCTCCCTCTCTTTCTCTCATAAACATCACACACACACACACATATATATATGCAATTTCAAAAGACAGACTGTGCTGTGATATGGCTTATTGTTATCCAGAGACAGATATAATATGGGTCAAATCATGCTTACTAAAAGCAATGCAACATAGTGTATGCTTTATAAACATTACATCATTAAAATCTATGTCTTTTATATCTTAAAAAGAAGAATGTCCTCTTTCTATATGGGATTCTCATGTAATTCTAGTGTGGAATTGATAGGGAAGAGAGAATTAATAGTTATGAGTATATACTTTGTATCATATACTGTTTTATATCCTACCAGCATCACATTTTCTAGCTTTGATTGCAGGGGAAGAAAGGTTGGTGAGCCAGAAATAGTAAAATGGTATTTAAGTTCCTAGTGAATCTCAAGTTGTGGAAGACACATTCATCTCTAGAAGTTAACAGAAGTGAATTTTATAACAGGTGTGAATCAAAGAGCATAGCAAGCGACAACAAATCCCTGAGACGTCTCTTTAAACACAGGGGTTCCTTTATGTATATATTTTAAAGTTAAATACCATAGAGAACTATGTATTTTCCATATTCATGTTAGTCCTCTGTGTTGCCCTGCAGTCTGTGAAGACAAAAGTTGCTACTTGATGCTATTTTGAGGATAGTTCTGGGAAGTTCACTGCCTACTGGGGAAATCAAATTAGGAGGCTAAACTTAGAGAAAAGTATGGGGAGACTGTGCATGTTGAGAGCTGAACATATATTGTTACTCTTTTTATATAACAACATTTTACTTATCCAGATTGCTATGTAGTGAAATACCTGGAAGATTTTTTCCAAGTAAATCAGTAAATTTGACCTTTATTCATTGAACAAAAATTTAAATTAAAAAGGTATTTTTAAGGAAAGTTTTAAGGAAACTTTCAAAATGTATAACATACTCCCTCCCATCTTAGTAAAGATTATGGTGAATACAGTATCACTGTATTTTAGTGACTCCTGTTCATTGTTTTGCCCACTAGCTGTTACAATAGTTTAATAGTTAATAAGAGGCCTCGGCCAGAGGATGTAGTAGGTGGAGCTATCCCTTCCTCCTAAGAGGTTTGCTCTGATTAGTATTTCATTTTTCTTCTTTATCATGGTCTCACTAATTCTCTTCCATCACTTCTTGATTTTAATCAATTGTCCTGTTAGCTATCTGGCATTTTCTTCCTCGTACTGTTCTCTGTTTAGCCCTTTAATTTTTTTTTTTTTTTCAGTCATCTTGTTTTTTTCTCCTTGTTTCCATCATTCTCCCTGGTCTTTTCCTATCAGTAAAGGTTCTTGCTGCTGTTGTTCCCTGGCCTGAGGACCATTGGTCAACAGTTAATGGTGTCTCTCTCGTTTAGCTCTCATTAATCAGTCATATAGTATTTTTACCTTTCCACTAATTTGGCAACTGTCAAAGCCATGAAATTTTTTTGTTGAGTGCTGAATTCATGCCAAATTTGAGAAGTTAGAGCAGACATTTGATACTTGACTTTTAAGCATTACTATATAAAAAGCAAGCTTTCTAAGCTAATTGCTACTCTACTTTTATATTCTTTAACCTATGCTGATATTTCCAGTTATTTTAGAGCACAGCCAAATTTGATTGCTGTAAACTGTCTCAGCCCTCATCCTACAGCCCAGCGAGTCTTTATATAGTTCACAGTCAACAAGGACCATTTTGTACTGCATATCTTCTTTTACTTAAGAGATAAATCCTTGAAAAAATTGAAGGCAAACTATTACCATTTCCATGTTGACTGACATTGTAATTTCAAAGAGTCTTTCTTTTGATTTATGATTGAGTTATACTTGGCAGTGATTCTAACACAAGTTTTTTCTTTTTTCACCTTTCCAATCTCTGTTAAATAGTTAATTATCTGCAAAATAAAGTGCAAATGCATGAGGAGAATTACTAAGGATGAAAATCCTATTTCTACATTTAGAATGATTTGCAACACTTTAAGGATTGAAACAAATTTTTTTTCAGTGGGTAAGCCTCACATTGATGAAAAATAAGGTCTTAATCTATCAGGCATTTCTATTTCCTTTTACCAACATATAATCAAATACAAGAGACAAGGTTAATCAGAGATAATAGAAGATGGGGGGAAAGCAAACAAAAGGTATTCCATTATGATATACGACATGCACAAAGGGAGGTTGGATTAGGTAAATCACTAATAGATTCTGGTATGTGTATTTTCTTAATTGGAATGGAAATTTTTCTTAGCTGGGAGGGAGTGATCTTGGGAAGGGGGGTGGTTATTAATGAGAGAAAAGATAATTGAGGTAGTATTTCCATGTTTTCTGGTATAAAGCATTTATATGCAGCCTCTTTACCTTTTTTAATCTCCAAAGAAAGGTATGTCTATGTAGATATAATAGGGTTATATGTTTGTTTGAACATACTTGTAGGAAAATAATCACCAGGTAGAACTTCAGTTATCATCAGAATTCTATTTACACTTACTGACTTTATGGTAGTTTTTTCTTTTAGTTGACAATGACCAATATTAGCTTATAGGCTCACACTGTCATTGTTCTGTTAATGTTAGGAATAATACAATATTTTTAAATCATAGCTGGTCATTTGGATAATATCATTATTACTAAAATCATCTTAATGGACTCATTTTAAATGCTGTGTGTACACAGTATTTATAGATGCCATGGTGTGCTACTGAGATCCTCCTCTTCAGGATTGAGATACTTACTTCCTTAGCTACCTGGAGTATTTGCCTACAGATAGATCATATTTGGGTCTCTCCTTGGGAACTGCTCTTGCCCAAAGAGAAGTGCCACTTTCAAGCTTACATTCCATTTCTTGAGGCAGCCATTTTCTGGTCCAATTTCCGGTCTATATGAGGGTACAATTTCCCAGCAGCAGACCCTTGCCTCAATTGAGAAAGCCCATGGACCATCATAGCTTCAACTGGCAAACACATCAAATTCAGTTTTCCTCTTTCCCTAAATTTGCCTCTTTTGTCAATCATACTTGTTCTTTTCAAAGAATTTCCCACTAAAAGTTAGGCAGGCAAATCTCAGAATTTGTTTCCTGAGAACCTGACCCATGACAATATCCAATTCAGAGTGGAATTATAGAGTTTTTAGCCTAACTTTAGAGTGTGCTGCAATTTTTGGAGGTCAATGTATAATATCTTTTTTCATTTTTCTGATTCTGAACCAAGTGAGAAACAGATATTAGAGTGAAGACATAGAAATCTAAATATCAATTTTATTATTGCTACAATTAAAATTACTGATTGCCACAGTCAGCTTCCCAATTCTTCCTGGAATTGAACATTTTTTTACCCTACTCCCAAGTGGTAGACATTTCCCTTTGCCAGGGCAGAGTCTACCCAGTAAAACTTCTTAATGGATATCTAGATTGCAGTGTATCCTTCTCTGGGCAGGCAGAGCTCAGAGAGAAAACCCAGAAGGGGCAGCAGTGAACATGCTCCTTTCCTTCTCCAAAGTCTTAGCAATAAGATAGATATGTAGGGATGAGGAGTAAATATTCCCTTAACAAAGAATTATCACAAATTCTTATGATTTTAAAGTTTAGGTAATGTAAATATCTTATATAAATTTGCTATTTATAAATGTTAGTTAATATTACACTTAAGAAAAAACAAAATACCTAAAATATATAAACAACTGAGCCATGGCATGTTTTTCTCCTATTTCTTAAATATGAATAATGTTACTAACAAAGATTCCTTTTGTTACATGTTTGCGTTTATTGCCCTTCTATATGATTATCACTTTGTATTTCCTCTATCAAAGGGTTTTTAAAAATTATATTCTTATCAACTATACACTCTTTTATAGCTTCTGATAAATTTCAAATCCTGTGAGGAAAGAGACTATTTCTATTTTGTTCATCACCGTATTCTCAGTGCTTAACATTATACCTGGCCCACATAAATCAAATTTCTGAATAAATGGCAATCTGAATGAGTCCCCAATGATACAATCAAGCTCCTGAAATAATTTGAAACTGTATTTTAAGTAGCAAAATTTTATTATTCTCTGAATTTTGAAAACCAAAGATTGGGTAATTAAAGGAATTTATGGTATATTAATGTGTTCTTTGGGTGAAGGGCTAGCAAAAGCCTTTTAAGTCTGAGAATTTGAACTTTAATTTCCTAGCTGTTTCCCTGGGAAAAAGATAAAGGTAGTGATGTCAACTGTGTTCCTAGACAACATATTTATGGTAAACATAACCCATGATTGGCAGATTGCCTCCAAATGGGAGAACTATAAATACTTCAAGTAAGCCACAGCTCCCTGAGTGTGGTGAGCTTTGTATCTATGCCTTCTGCTGGGGGGCTCTGGAAGCCATGCAGATGGGGATTGACCCTGGTGGAAAATAAAGCTTCTAAGCAGGTATCATCCTCACCTATTCAAGCTGTACTTGTGCATGAATTTCTGTAAGACTCACACCCAAGAACAACTGGTGCTGTCCTGTTAGTAAACTGCTGTCCCTGTTCTTACCCTTCTTAGCAGATCGATGCCAAAACTGGTTAGATGATAGCCTTGCAAGACTAAAAGTTTAGTTAACTCAGGCAGACTCCTTGGTGAGCATTACGGTTTCAAAAAACAAAATGGTGGAATGCCCAAAAGATAAATGAAGAACACTGGTGCAGCATTGTTGACAAGAATATTTTAAAAACAGCTTCCTTGAGATACAACTTATTGTATCTCAAGGATGATGTTGTATCTCAAGGATTGATGAATTTATCAATTCATCAACTCAATTCAGTAGATTTTAGTAAATTCACAGATAATGTATAATCATCAGCACAATTAATTGTAGAACACTTTCATCACTTCAAAAAGAAACCCCAGACCCTTTTGCTACTACTCCCATCTCCCAATACCCTCCTTCCTCCAGTCTCCTGGCAATCGCTAATCTACTTTCTGTCTCTGTAGGTTAACCTATATTTCATATAAATTGAGTTGTATAATATGTGGTCTTCAATGACTGGCTTCTTTTACTCACTAAAAATAAAAAGTTTTCAAGGTGTATCCACATTGTAGCATGTGTCAGTACTTCATTTATATTTAAGGCTAAATAACATTCCATTGTATACATTGATATACCACATTTTGTTTACTCATTGTTTGATGGACATTTGGTTGTTTACAACTTTTGGCTGTTATGAATAATGCTGTTATGGACATTTATGTACAGTTTTTTATGGACATATATTTTCATTTCTCTTAGCTATTTCTCTAACAGTGAAACTGTTAGGCCATAGGGTAACTCTGTCTTTGTTTGAGCAGCTTCCAGAGGGTGTTCCAAAGTGGCTGCTCCATTCGACATTCCAGTCAACAGAATTTGAGAGTTCTGATTTCACTGTGTCCTAGCCAACACTTATTTTTGTCTCACTTTTTTTTTTCTAGCTTACAGTGTTATATTGCAGGTATACAATCTAGTACTTCAACTGTTCCATACATCACCCTGGGCTCATCACGACAAGTGCACTCCTAAGTCCCCATCACCTATTTCCCCCGTCCTCCCATCCTTCTCACTTCTGGTAACCATCAGATTGTTCTCTGTAATTAAGAGGCTGTTTCTTGGTTTATCTTTTTTTCCCTCTCTTATGTTTTCCCTTTGCTTGTTTTGTTTCTTAAATTCTACATATGAGTGAAATAAGGTATTTGTATTTGTCTGACATTTCACTTAGCATTACACTTTCAAGCTCCATCCTTGTCTTTGCAAATGGCAGTATTTCCTCCTTTTTTTTTTTTTCAAGTTCTTACATAAATTCCAGTAAGCTAATTCAGTGTAATATTAGTTTAGGTGTCAAATTTAGTGATTCACCACTTCCATATGACACCTGGTGCTCATCAGGACAAGTGTACTCCTTAAGGCCCATCACTTGTTTCACCCATCCCTCTTCCCCTTTCCCTTCTGGTAATCATGAGTTTGTTTTCTATGGTTAAGAGTCTGTTTCTGGGGACGCCTGGGTGGCTCAGTTGGTTAAGCAGCTGCCTTCGGCTCAGGTCATGATCCCAGCGTCCTGGGATCGAGTCCCACATCAGGCTCCTTGCTTGGCAGGGAGCCTGCTTCTCCCTCTGCCTCTGCCTGCCTCTCTGTCTGCCTGTGCTCGCGCGCTCTCTCTCTCTCTCTCTCTAATAAATAAACAAAATCTTAAAAAAAAAAAAAAAGAGCCTGTTTCTGGTTTTTCCTCTCCCCCCCTTATGTTTGTTTGTTTTAGTTCTTAAATTCCACATATGAGTGAAATCATATGATATTTGTCTTTCTCTGACTGACTGACTTTATTTAGCATAATACTCCCTAGCTGTACCCATGTTGATGCAAATGGCAAGCTCTTGTTCTTTTTATGGCTGAGAAATATTCCATTGTATATATATACCACATCTTCTTTATTCACTCGTCAGTCAGTAGACACTTGGGCTCTTTTCTTATCTTGGCTATTGTAGATAATGCTGCTGTAAACATAGGGATGCAGTGTTCTTATATTCTGTGTATAAATAGCCAGCAGTGCCATTGTTGGATCATAAGATATTTCTATTTTTAACTTTTGTTCTTTGGAGAAATACTGACAAGAAGTTTTCTCTTCATTTCTTTTTTTTTTTTTTTTTTAAGATTTTATTTATTTACTTGACAGACAGAGATCACAAGTAGGTGGAGAGGCAGGCAGAGGGAGAGGAGGAAGCAGGCTCCCCACCGAGCAGTGAGCCAGATGCGGGGCTTGATCCCAGGACCCTGGGATCATGACCTGAGCCAAAGGCAGAGGCTTTAATCCACTGAGCCACCCAGGCACCCCTTTCTCTTCATTTCTTAAAGATTTACTTACTTATTTGAGAGAGAGAGAGAGAGAACACACAGGGCTGGAGGGGCAGGGGGAGAGAGAGTTTTGAGGAGACTTTGTGCTAGTGCAGAGCCCTGTGTGGGGCTTGATCTCACAACCCTGAGCTCACTACCCTGAGATTACCCCTGAGCCGAAACCAAGAGTTGGAAGCTTAACTGTGTCACCCAGGTGCCCCTACAAGTTTTGAGAAGACCTAGATATGGGACAGTTAATAGGCAACACTTCAGTGAAACCACATCTGTGATGACTTGTTCAATGCTAGTATTAAGAAAAGATAAAGAAAAGAAAAAGATGATATTTGAAAGGGGTATGGAAAAAGGAGAGTAGGGCTGCTCTTACTATCAGGGAGGAGTTGGAAGAACATAAGTGGTTTAGGGAGTTTGTTATAAAATCAAATGACAGATGGAGTAACAGATATGGTGGAGAAGAATACAGTGCAAGGGTTTAATGCAGATGTGGTTCAATTTTATATTTTATTTATATATTTACATATATATTTACATATTTAAATATATTTACATATATGCTTACATATTTATTTATATATTTTAATTATATGATTATAAATATTTTAAATATTTATAACATTTAAGGGACTCTTTAAGATAAAACTCATATATGCAAGCTCAGAAACTTGCAGGGCTATTGTGAGGAACAGATTAAATGACAACAAATATAAAAGTATTCTGCTTATAGCAGGTGCTCCATATATTAGGTTTTATTAGTCAGGATATAGTACTTGGAGAAATTCAGCACAATTCCTACATTCTAAATTTAGAACCTGGAAAACAAATTATATTCATGGTAATGAATCTAAAGGATTAATGAAAAGGTTATCTTTGGTTTTAGGACTATTTTTAAAATCATTGTAGTAATATATATTTCGGGAGGCTTGTGAACAACCAGTGAAGTAAAGTTTTAGAGAAAAACAGATTTTCTCATTAACAGAATAGAGAATAATAGGATCTCAATTTTGGAGGGGACCATAAAGTTTATTATTCTAACCACATGTCTGAACCTTTAATCAATCACATTGTTATTGAATATTTGAGGAGTCTTTATAATTTGCAGGTGCTAGTAATGTTCTTAATATTTTTTTCATGGAATCTGACAAGTTTTACAGTGTTTTATGTTCATTGATCTTTATAGGATAAAAATGTTCAGTTGTGACGTAATAGCACTGCTATATGTAAAAACCAAATATGACAAATTATTGATTGTTATTTGTTAGGAAGCTTATTCTGCTATGCTAAAAAATCTGTTATTCAGAGCACTGCATATAAAATCATTTCTTTCTCATGTAGCTCAATATGAGTAATTACTGAAAGCAGCTAACTCATCTGGATGCATTATACATGTAATATTAGTTGAAAACAATAGTAAGTACTTGCCAAGATAATTAATATAGTGCATAATTATATGGCATCAAAACTGCAAATAGAAAGATTGCAGGTGTGAATTTCCTGTGTTATTTTTTTGTTGCTATTCTGGCTCACTTTTAAGACTGCTCTCTAAGTAGAATTTTTAAATGTTAATAAAACTTGAAAGGCACAGTTATTTAGACCAAGATCTCATTTTATTATTTTTCTGGATATCAAGTGATTTAACAGTTTTCAACAATATGTTTTCTTTTATATACATATGCTTTATTGCCTTATTTTAAAATATTTTTCCTGCATTAAGTGTATTTTATTTCATGATTTTCACATCAGTTTTTGACACTATTAAATATTGAGTCCAGATTAGATTTTTTTTTTTAAAGATTTTATTTATTTATTTGACAGAGAGAGAGAGATCACAAAGAGGCAGAGAGAAGAGAGGGGGAAGCAGGCTCCCCACTGAGCAGAGAGCCCGATGCGGGGCTGGATCCCAGGACCCTGAGATCATGACCTGAGCTGAAGGCAGCGGCTTAATCCACTGAGCCACCTAGGCGCCCCCAGATTAGTTTTATTTGACATTTACTATCCCTTGAATAGTAAACCACATTTTTTATTTTTTTAATTGAAATAAAATTGGTGTGTAACATCATATTAGTTTCAGGTGTACAAAATAATTCCATTTTTGCATACACTACAAAGTGATCACCTCAATAACTTATCATCTATCACCATGCAGTTAACCACTTTCATCCTTTTTACCCAACCCTCTTCCCTCTGATAGCCACGTATCTCTTCTCTGTATTTATGAGTTTTGTTTTGTTTGTTCATTTGTTTTGTGTTTTTAAGATTCCACATGTGAATGAATCATGCAATATTTGTCTGTCTGACTTATTTTGCTTTGCATAAGACCCTCAAGGTCCATCCATAGTTTCACAAGTGGCAAGATTCCCTCCTTCTTTGTGGCTGAGTAGTATTCCATTGTGTGTGTGTGTAAAATATTATATATACATACATACACATATACATATATGTATATACATACCACTTCTTCTTTATCCATTCATCTATTAGTAGACACATAGGTTTCCACATCTTGGCTATTGTATATAATGCTCCAGTCAATAAGAGAGTGCGTATATCTTTACAAATTAGTGTTTTCATTTTCTTTGGGTAAATACCACAAAGTGCGATAGCTGGATCCTATGATAGTTCTCTTTATAATTTTTAAAGAAACCTCCATACTGTTTTCCATACTGGCTACACCAATTTACATTTCCAGCAACAATGTTGCTGGAACATTGTGTTTGGGGGTTCCCTTTCTTCTACACTCTCACCAACACTTGTTTCTTGTCTTTTTGATAATAGCCATTGTAACAGATATGAGGTGATACCTCATTGTGGTTTTGGTTTGCATTTTCCTGGTAGTGAATTTGAATATATTTTCATGTGCCTATTAGCCATCTGTATGTCTTTGGAAAAATTTCTATTTAGATCCTCTACCCACTTCTTACTCAGATTCTTTAGGTTTTTGTTTTGCTTTTTGTTTGGTTTTGTTTTTTGCTCTTGAGTTGTTTGAATTCTTCATATATCTTAAATATTAATCCCTTATTGGATATATGATTTGCAAGTATTTTCTTCCATTGAGAAGGTTGCTGTTTCATTTTGCTGATAGTCTCTTTTGCTATGCAGAAGGTTTTTAGTTGGATGTAGTCCCACATATATTTTTGCTTTTGTTGCCTTTGCTTTTGGAGTCATATCAAAAAATTGAAAACCAAGACTAGTGTCTGGGAGTTTACTGTCTATTTTTCTACTCACAGTTTTATGGTTTCAGGTCTGACATTTAAGTCCTTAATCTATGTTGAGTTAAATTTTGTGTGTGGTGTAAAATAATGGTCTAGTTTCATTCTTTTGCATATGTCTGTCCAGTTTTCCTAACACCAATTATTAAAGAGACTGTCCTTACTCTGTTGTATATTCTTGACTCTGTGTTATAAATTATTGACCATATATGTGTGGGTTTATTTCTAGGCTCTCTCTTCTGTTTTATTTGATCTACAGGCATGGTTTTATGCCAGTATTATACCAGTTTGATTACTTTAGCTTTGTAGTATAGTTTGAAGTCAGAGAGCCTGAAGTCTCCAACTTTGTTCTTCTTTCTTAAGATTGTTTTGATAAATCTCAAATCTTTGTTATTCAGGGTCTTTTGTTGTTCCATATGAAGTATAGAATTATTTATTCTAATTCTGTGAAAAATATAATTGGTATTTTGATGGGGATTGCATTTAATCTGTAGATTGCTTTGGGTTGTATAGATATTTTGACAATATTAATTCTTTTAATACATGAGAACATAATATCTTTCCATTTATTTGTGTCTTCAAATTCTTTCATCAGTGTTTTATAGTTTTCAGTGTACAGTTTTTTCACTTCCTTGGTTAAATTTATTTCTAAGTTTTCTATTCATTTTCATGTAATTCTAAAAGGGATTGCTTTCTTAATTTCTCTTTCTGATAGTTTGCTATTAGTGTATACAGATTTCTGCATATTGACTTTGTATCTTACTACTTTACTAATTTCATTTATTAATTCTGATAGATTTTTTTAGTGGAGTCATTAGGTTTCCTATATATAGTATTATGTCATCTATAAATAATGACCATTTTACTTCTTCTTTTCCAATTTGATTGCTTGTTTCTTTTTCTATTCTGTGGCTAGGATTTCCAATTATCTGTGGAACAAAAGTGGTGAGGATGGGCAGGTTTGTCTTATTCTCAATCTTAGAAGAAAAGCTCTCAGCTTTTCACCATTAAGTATGATGTTAATTTTGGGTTTGGCATATATGACCTTTATTGTTTTGAGATTCTTTCTTTCTTGTTGATAGTTTTTATTATAAAGTTTTCTTGACTTTCTTGTTGATAGTTTTTGTTATGAATGGATGCTGAATTTGGTCAAGTGCTTTTTTTGGCATCTGTTAAGAAGATTGTGATTTTTATCCTTCATTTTGTTAATGCAGTGTATTATGTTGATTGATTTGCAGATGTTGAACCATTCTTGCGTTGTTGGAATAAATGTCACTTGATCATAGCATATGACCCTTTTAATGTGTTGTTGAGTTTGGTCTGTTAATATTTTGTTGAGAATTTTTAATCTATGTTCATTAGGGATATTAGATTATAATTTTTAATCCTTGTCTGGTTTTGGTATTGGGGTGATGCTGACCTCATAAAATGAGTCTGGAGTATTCCTTCCTTTTCGGTAATTTAGAAGAGTTTGAGAAGTATTAAATCTTTTTTTTTTTTTTTAATATTTGGTATAGTTTATCAGTGAATCCATCTGGTCATAGACTTTTGTTTGTTGGGAGTTTTTTTTTTTTTTTAAAGATTTTATTTATTTATTTGACAGAATCACAAGTAGGCAGAGAGGCAGGCAGAGAGAGAGAGGAGGAAGCAGGCCCCCCGCCCAGCAGAGAGCCCAATGCGGGGCTTGATCCCAGGACCCTGGGATCATGACCTGAGCCAAAGGCAGAGGCTCAACCCACCGAGCCACCCAGGCGCCCCTGTTGGGAGTTTTTTGATTACTGATTCAATCTCCTTATTCTAGTAATCTATTTCTTCATGATTAATTTTAGAAGATTATATGCTTTTAGGAATTTGTCCATTTCTTCTAGGTTGTCCAATTTGTTAGTGTAAATTGTTCCTAGTATTCTCTTATGATCTTTTATAGTTCTGTGGATAAGTTGTATCTTTCTTTCATTTTTGATTTCATTTATTTGAGTCCTTTTTTTTTCCCTTGATGATTCTAGCTAAAGGTTTGCCATTTTGTTTATCTTTCAAAGAACCAGCTTTTAGTTTCATTGATCTTTTCATTTTTTTCCTCTATTCATTTGTTTCTGTTCTGATCTTTATTATTTTCTCCATTCTACAAATTTGGGGCTTCTTTTGTTCTTTTTCTAGTTCCTTTGGGTGTAAAAGTTAGATTTTTTATTTGATAATTTTTGTTTTTCTTGAGGTAACCCTGCATCAATATGAACTTCCCTCTTAGGATATATTTGTGATTTTTTTCATGTAATTGATTTCTAGTTTTAATACCACTTGGTTGGGAAAAAATGCTTGTTATGATTTCAGTGCTCTTAAATTTATTGAGACTTATTTTGTAGCCTAACATGTGATCTATCCTAGAGAAAGGTCCATGTGTACTTGAGAAAAATGTTTATTCTGTTGCTGTTTGATGGAATGTTCTGTGTATATCTATTTAGTATATCTAGTTTAATGTTTCATATAAGACCCATGTTTCCTTGTTGATTTTCTGTCTAGAAGGCCTGTCCACTGGTGTAGGTGGGGCATTAGAGTCCCCTACTATTATTTTATCACTGTCAATTTCTTCCTTTAGGTCTGTTAATACCTATTTTATATATTTAGGTGCTCCTCTGTTGGGTTTATAAATATTTACAAATATTATCTTATCTTGTTGGATTTTCCTCTTTACTATTATGTAATACCTTTCTTTGTATTTTACTACAGTTTTTGTTTCGAAGTCTTTTGTCTGATGTAAGTATAGCTACACCAGCTTTCTTTCTTTTTTTTTTTTTTCACTTCCATTTGCATGGAATATCTTTTTCTGTCCCTTCACTCTTAGTCTGTTTATGTTGTTACTTGTAAAGTGAGTCTCTTTTGGGCAACATATAGATAGGTCTCTTCTTAATACATTCAAAGTATTTTATGTCTTTTGGTTGAAGGATTTAGTCCATTTACATTAAAGTGATTGATAAATATGTGCTTATTGACATTTGGTAGTTCTTTGGCTGTTTTTGTGGTTTTTCTCTTTTCATTTCTTCTTCTCTTATACCATTCTCTTGTGTTTTGATTATGTGTTATGTTTGAATTCCTTTCTCATTATCTTTTGTATATCTACTCTAGGTTTTTGCTTTATGCTTACCATGAGGTTCACTTATAAGATTATATGTGTATATATGTGTGCATGTATATCTACATATATGCACACATATATATTTCATAGTATTTTTTAAAGGTAATAACAACTTGAGTTTAAAAAGCATTCTAAAAACTCTAAATTTTTATTCTCCTCCCATACCATTTTATGTTTTTGATGCTATATTTTACATCTTTTTATTTTCTGTATCTCTAACTAATTATTGTAGTTATAGTTAACTTTACTACTTTTGTCTTTTAACCTCTATGTTAACTTTATAAGTGGCTAGTCTGCTAACTTTATTATATATTTGCTTTCTCCTGTAAGATTTTTGTTTTCATATGTTTTCTTATTATTTAGTTAGTGTCTTTTATTTTCAGCTTAAAGAAGTATCTTTAGCATTTCTTGTAAGTCCGGTTTAGTAGTGATGGACTCCTTTGGTTTTTGCTTGCCTGGAAAACTTTCTCTCTCCTTCAATTCTGAATGATAGCCTTGCTGGTTACAGTATTCTTGATTGGAATTTTTTTCTTCGAGCACTTGGAATATATCATGACGCTATCTTTTGGCATATAAAACTTCTGATAAAATGTAGATAGTCTTTTGGGGGTTCCCTTGTATATAACAAGCTGTTTTTCTCTTGCTGCTTTTAAGATTCTTTCACTTTTGACATTTTGATTACAGTATGTCTGGTGTAGGTTTCTTGATTTATCTTTTTTGGAACTCTCTGTACTTCCTGGACCTAGATGTCTGTTTCCTTCACATGTTAGGGAAGTTTTGAGTTTTTCTTTCTTCAAATAAGTTTTCTGCCATTTTGTTTTCTTTCACTTCTCCTTCAGAGATTCCATGTGAATGTTATTCTGCTTGGTGTGTATGTTCTGTAAATTATCTTTACTTTTCTAATTTGTTGTTGCTGCTCTGTTTGGGAGGTTTCCACTGCTCTGTCTTTCAGATTTCTGATCCATTCTTCTTTACCTAATCTGCTATTGAAACTTTCTATTGTATTTTTCATTTCCGTTATTGTATTCTTCAGTTCTTTTGTTCTATTTGGTACTTTCTCATTTTTAAAAAAAAATTTTGTTGAATTTTCCCTATGTTCATCCACTCTTCTTCTGAATTTAGTGAGCATCTTTATGACTATTACTTTGAACTCTTTATCAGGTAAATTACATATTTATATTCCATTGGGTGTTTTACTGTGGCTTTATCTTGTTATTTTTGTTTGGAACATATTCCTCTATTTCCTTGACTTGCTTCTTTCTCTGTGTTTGTTTCCATGTATTAGGTGAAACAGCTACCTCTCACAGTCTTGCACAACCTTGTGTAGACGAGGAACATTATTGTTCAATCTTGCTTTAGTTCTTGGTTCTTTTGAACCATCATGATTATCTAAGCAATCTGATTTGTTCCTGATAAATCCCAGTTGTTGAGGTTGTTCCCAGCCCTGCCAGTGTTCCAAAGGGAGGGATCTCAGCCAGCGAGTTTCAAGCCTACATGAACCCATACCCTCAGGCAGCAGCTCTTAATTAAGTATGCAAATATATACAGTCCTTTGGAACCACAGTTTCAATCCTGCCAGCGTCCAGACCAGACAATTCAGAGCTAGCCCCTTCATGGCAGTTGTAAAAATCGAGGCTTTAGATGAGTATATAAGCTTCCTTCTAGGAGATACTAGTGAGCTGTAGCAAGGTCCAGGGAGAGTGCAAAGCTGGATCCCCCAGCTACATTTCCTGAGAGCTCCTCTATAGTCTCTATATGTATGGTAATCTGATGCCTAGCCTTCAGGCTAAAGCTCCAGGACAAATAAATAGGACTTTTTCACAAAAAGACCATTTCAGTCTGCTTTCTGTGTCATGCCATAGCGTTGATAGCCTGCCAAGAATTTTCTCTTTGATTGTTTTAGTCCTACAAGGCCCTGTAGCACAGATCCAAGCCAGGAGAGCCAGGTGTTCAAGGGACAGCCCCTGTGTGGACTGTGCATACCCACCCACTGGCTTCAGAGGGGCCATGGGAGAACTTGGCACTAGGGCAAGCTCACTGACTTCACTGGGGCCACAGGGAGCATGGGGCTAGGGTAAGCCCCCCAGTTCTAGGTGGGAAAGCTTGTGGGTGGGGCCAGCCTGCAGGATGTAGAGAAACCACAGGAGTGTAGGGGGGCAGGGAAAGCCTGCCAGCTTCAGGGTAGAGGGCAGGGGAGGAGGAAGCCTGCTGGTTTTAGCAGGGCTGTGGGTGAGGGGGTGGAGCAAGCCCACCAGTGTCAATAAGATAGAAGCAGGTAGAGCACAGCAATGGTGCCTGCCCTTACTTCCTTCCCCACAGAAAGTCCTACCAGATTCCTGTGTCTTTAAGAGATACTTGAAGATTAGCTAATGAATCTTCACATATGGGCTAGGTACTTTTCAAACTGTTCCTTTTACATCAGTCTCAGGGTGAGTCTGCATGCAAGCCCTTTGAGAGCAGAGTTTCTGTTCCCTTAATCTTTTGGATCTCCTGGATATAAACCCCATTGTTTTTCAGAGCCAGACATTTTGGTGGGGCTCATCTTTCTGGTATAGATCCCAAGGGCTGAGATGCCTGATGTACGTATGAGTGCCTTACTCCTCAGGGAAAAACTCCATAGTTGTGAGATCCTTCCCAATTGTGAGTCAGCATGCCAGAGATGAGGATTTTGGCAACACTGCATCTCTGTCTCTCCTACCTGTCTTAATGTGGATGGTCCTTTTATCATTTGTTCAGCTGGTTTCCAGGTCTTCAGGTCTTTTGTAGAGGGAATTGGAGGAAATATATGTAGCTATAGATTTGGTGTGTCCATGGGAGGAGGTGAGATCAGGATCTTCCTGCAAGGCTGTCCTGAATTGCTCTCTCAGTAAACTGCATTTATAATCAGGAGCATGTGTCCACGTCCTCATTTATTTTTATTATCTCTTTATGTATAAAGGGGGAATACTAATACATAAATCTTTAATTAATAAAATCTGTGGTTTTCATTAAACTTTTAGAGGAAAGGTAAATCCAAGGATCCTTTAAGTTCTACTTAAAGTTATACTTAAATGATGCTAGAATAAGCAATAAATTTTAGCCACATGAATTTTGCACTTCCAGAATTTGATTTTTATTTAGCTTGCAATAAGCAGGGTTTTTTTTATACCATTGATATTTTTGTACCCCTCATGCAAATACCATATCTGTTTTTAGAAAGATGACGAGCAGAACTGTATTTAAAACATGATTCTGTTGTGAGTTGCCTCACTGCAACATTCTTTCATCCTGTAAATATTTAGTTTTCTCCTGTTTCTTCATGTATTTATATGGGAACTTTTACCCAAATTGTTTTTCTTTTCCAGTTTCTACTATATGGAAATTCCCATCTTTGCTTCTCTGCCTTTCTAGTTGCTCTAAAGTTAACTCTTTTTCTCTTTCTTTTGATCCCAACACTAGATGAAACCTTTGATAAAATCATTTATGGATATTTCCTTCTTCAACTTTCATAGAAAATGCACAGTTGACTCTATGGTAAAGCCTGTTTTTAGGGAACAAATTTGAACTAAGATAATCTGCCAAGATGGATTCATCAGACAAGCAGAACAACAATTTTCTGTAGAAATAAAAGATATTTCTTTTATATACATGAAGATATATGTACATATCTTTTATTATATATATTATAATATTTATATAATTATATGTATATATATGTATATGTATATATATATATTCCCCTGAGCAACCCAGGTGCCCCAATGGGCTTATTGCATCTTATCCTAGATCTATGATAATTTGAGGAGTTTATCTGCTTGTTGTAATTACTAGTCCTTCTTTTCTACATATCTCCCAAATGAGATTTAATCTCATTTGTTAATTTTTGATGGTAGTTAGCAGGATCCTTATACTGTCGTCATGAATGTGTTTAATACAATGTATAAAGAGAAAATATGCTGGCAAAATAATCTGTGGAAGTTTCTTTGGATAAAACCTTAAGCAAATGTTTATATGATTTTTAATGAAAAGGTTTATTTTACTGTTATTATAGTTATTTAGTGTACATGTGCTTCTGCCATAACAAGATATATGATTTCTGAAAAACTTCCAGTCTGGAAAATAGCCCTCCTAATAACTTCAGGAAAAATTAGCTATAGATTTATAGTTAGGGGAAGGCCACTCAAATCCTATGGCACTTTGTAACCAGAGTCCTAACAAAAACAGTTAACAATCCTGCAATACCATTAACATACACACCTTGAGGACTTGTGCTTTCTTCTCTGTGATGTAGATCCTGGATAGAATTAACTGCTAACAGAGATCATTTTCATCAAAATGAAAAATTGGAATCAAACTGTTGCTTCCCTTATGAATCCATTGTTTTAAATCAGCTTCTTTATCTGTACTCACATTTTTTTCAGATAACTTAGTGGAATGCAAGTTTGTTAAAGCCATTAAAATAGTTTTGCACAAAAGGGAAGCTTTAATACAGATTTTCAGCTTTTTACTTAAAGTCTTTCTATATTTCTAAAGTTTAGGTTAATGGTGAGATAGCTTGCCCACAATTATCTCAAAACAGTAATGTGTTGGAAAAGAGAAACTTAATAAAACTCCACAGTTCTATTGACATCATTCCCCTATTTACCATTTGCATTTGAGGTAATTCACATCAAAGAAACCAGAAGAAGCTTTATGTGGGAAAATATTTCCAATATGGAAGAAAAGTGTTTTCTCAAAAGTCAGGCCAAAATAATTATACATGCATATATGAAATATAACATATAATATATGTAATTTTAAAATTCCCCTTAGTGTGTAATTTGGTCTTTATGAAATAATTTTATAGTTAACGGCTATCCAAGTTCTACCTATATTCAACAAGTCACTGCAACCTATAAATTCATAATAGTTCTTAAGTTCTGCTTAATACAAACAGTTTTTTTTTGTATTTATATGTGTGTATCTCTGTGTCTATTTGCCTACCAATACAAATGAAATAACAGGTTTTATTAAAAGCCTGTGGTTGCAGTAAATCTCTTTTAAAATCTTGCAACTGGAAAATCAATGGAAATTAACACCATGGAAAGAGACATTTCAGCATTTTTTTTCCATCCAAATTTAGGAAATAACATAGGTTTAAATTATGTGTGATCTTCTTTGAGATGAAACTTCTGGATAACCTAAGGAGGCATGGCTATGTCAACAGGGTTATTAATATTTCTTGCTGGATAGCCAGGGTTTGGGATAATGATGGTACTTAAGAGTTTTGAAGCACTGACACTACCATAAAGCATATCGTTTTTCTAACGAAACTAAAACTTTTACTCTTGGACCTAAACTTCTACAAGGTGCCATCCACTCCAAAGTGCTATAAAATATCAACCCTCTTTACTTTTGATTAATGATACATTGTCAGAGTGATGAATTCTTCTAGAGTGTAATTTGAAAGATAATATCATTCTAGGGAGAAAAAAGTTCAGGTAAGAATTTAGAACAGTTACCAGATGAAATCCTACCGTCACACAGTATAGTGAAGGATTGGGGGCGGGGATCTGGAAATGCTGGCAGTAAATCACATTCTTTGACTTTGGTTTAAGCTTCTATCCCACAGTGAGATATATGATTTACTATCTGCCCTGAAGGCTGTTTTGGTTTGATTTTTAAACATTTTTAGCATGTAGAAAAGTTGCACAAGTAATTTCATTCATTTTCGGTCCCCCCCCTTTTCTGTTGCTACCTACTGGTACTGTTATATATAAATTTTCATATTTAGCAGATGGAAATATCTTTGATTTTTTAGTTTTGATAATATCTTATTAATAGATAAAGTACAGTGTTTGATACTTAATATGCATAGTTAACTATTTTGTTTTGTAAGACCTTAACATTCTTGTTCATTGGTTACTTACTACTTAAGATGATAGTTGGTATACTATTAAGTGAAAGATAATGTATTTTGTTTTGCAAATCTAGGTGTGTCCATCTAAGCAGAGATAAAAGACTGCAGGTGGTTATCCCTGTGAAGTATCACTCATTATTTGGAAGGAATATCTATTTATTACTTTTTGATATGGTGGCACTATGATTTATTTTTACTGGGTTTCTGTAACTTTTAAAAAAATGTTGCTAATTGAAGGCTAGGTCTCTGTTAAGTGTTTCTGGATGAGGATGCTCTTAAGTATTTTGGGCAGGAATGTTTTTCTTGAGCTAACATCATTCCTCAGATTTCAGAACACTCATTAAATCTGGTTATTACCCATTAAATATCAGTAATGCTCTACAATGAGTGTGAAAACCCAAAATACCTTCCCACACTTTGAAATTTCCTTGCCCCAGTTAGGAAGTACTGATCCTTATATTAATTAGGTCTCTTTGCAGTAGTTTGGGACCAAGACTTGTTTCTTAATTGCTAAAGGCCTCATAGATGTCTCTCATTGTCTGGGGCTAAGGGTGATGCAGCTGAGTCATATTCAGAATGAGGACTGGAAATTGCACAGCTATTGAGAGACATGTCAGACTTCTTCTTCCACTTTCTTTCTTTCTTTTTTTTTTTGTTCTTCTTCCACTTTCAACTTTATTTTTTTCTTTGTATATCTACTTTATTCTTTTCTTTTAATGAATAAATTATGAATTAGATTATAGAACATCAGTGACAGAGAGAACATATATTGCTTTCTTGATTCCAAATCTAAGTTTTCCTGAATTTAATGAAGACTAGGTGCTTACTTCTTGTCCAATGAGCCATGGTCCAGAGGACAGAAATGCATTGAGTGATTGTGTCTCACATGGTGGGGATGGTGGAGAGGAGCACTGCTGTGGATCAGGGAGAAATCACATAGAATGGGACATTACTGGAAACTGAGTATTCACCTTAATACAAGTCTCTACTGCAGTTAGACCTGGTGATTCAGGAAGCTACTTGTCTATTGATTTATATTTTAATCCAAACTCTTTTTATTGAGTTTTAATTTATACACTCTGAAATTCACATTGTAAATGTACAATTCAATGATTTTTCTAAGTAAGGTAAATTTACAAACCTGTACAACAATCTCCACAGTTGAGTTTTAGAATATTTCCATCACAATGAAAAACTTCCTGGTACATTTGTGCAATCAACCCTTGCTCCTACTTCTAGTTGCTCTGGGCAGCTACTGGTCTGCTTCTGTTGGTATAGATTTATCTTTTCTAGAAATTTCATATAAATGGAATCATTTGTGATCCTTTGTGTCTGACTTCTTTCACTTATCATAACATTCTTCCACATTCTTGAGAACATTCTTCTGCATGTTCGTTGTAGTAGTTCATTCATAACATATTTGTTAGCTTTTCAAGGAGATACCAAACTGTTTTGTAATATATCTGTGACATTTTACATTTCCCACCAACAGTGCATGAGGGTTTCATTTTTCTCCATATCCTTGCCAAAACTTGGTATTGTCAAATGTTTTGCATTATAGCTATTCTATGTGTGTGATGATATCTCATTGGAGTTCTTTTTTTTTTTTTTTAAGATTGTATTTATTCATTTGACAGATAGAGATCACAAGTAGATAGAGAGGCAGGCAGAGAGAGAGAGAGGAGGAAGCAGGCTCCCCGCCGAGCAGAGACCCTGATGTGGGGCTCGATCCCAGAACCCTGGGATCATAACCTGAGCCGAAGGCAGAGGCTTTAACCCACTGAGCCACCCAGGCGCCCTCTCATTGGAGTTCTAATTGCATTTCTTTAATGACTAATGATGTTGAACATCTTTTCATTTGCTTATTAGCCATCTGTATGTCTTTGTTGAAATGTTGACAATTTTTTTGGCCATTTTTAAAATTGCATGGTTTGTGTTTGTGTTAGTGAGGTTTAAGGGTTCTTTATACATTCTGGATGTAGGTCCTTATCAGGTATATGATTTTCAAATATTTTCTCCTAATCTAGGTATCTTGACTTTTAAAATGAAAGTTAAAAAATACTAATCCTAGATTTTTTGCATTTCCATATATATTCCAGAAAAAGGCTGTGAGTTTTAGGATAAGATTGTCAATTACTATAGAAACCCCAAACAAATGCAAAACCTGATAGAATTTTGGTATAGAACATATGGCATCCACAGATCAAGTTTGTTTTTACAAAGCCTTAATTTACCAATTGATTCTTTTATGGATCATGTTTATGATCATTTTGTTTATGTATTCATACATTGATGGATGCTTAGGTTACTTCTACCTCTTGGCTATTGTGAATAGTTCTTCTGTGAGCATGGGAATGTAGACACTTCTTTGAGACCCCACTTTCAATTATTTTGAATATGTATGTAGAAAGGGAATTTGTAGATCATCTTAAGTCCATTTTTAATTTTTTGAGGAATTCCTTTCCTTTTTTTTTTTTTTTTTCTTTATCTGCAGCTGAACTATTTTACAATCCCATTAATAGGGCACAAGAGTCATGCACCTGGGTGGCTCAGTCAGTTACGAGTCTGTCTTTGGCTCCTGTCATGACCCCAGAGTTCCAGGATAGAGTTCCACATAGGGCTCTCTGCTCAACTAAGAGTCTGCTTCTCCCTCTCCCCTTTACCTTTCTTGTACTCTCTCTAGTTTTCTGTCTCTCAAATAAATAAATCATTAAAAAAAAACAAAACATAGTGCACAAGGGTTCTCATTTCTCCCCCTGCTCACCAACACTTGTTATCCTTTGTTTTTTTGATAGTAGCCATCCTAATGGGTGTGAGATAATATCTCATTGTTCTGTATACATAACAGGGTAGGATTGTCAATTGTTACAAAGCAATATCCTGATGGGATTTTGATAAAGATTTTGTATAGTATATGGATTGATTTGGGGGAAAATTGCCTTCTTAACAATATTGAGTCTTTCAGTCTCTGACATGATTTTGTTCCATTTATTTAGATCTTATATAATTTCTTTCATCAATGTTTTATACTTTTTAGTGTTAAATCCATATACTTTTTTGTTAAATGTTTTTGTAAGTATTTTGTTCTTTTGATATTACTGTGGATACTTAATTTTATTTTTGGGTTGTTTATTGCATATATATATATATATAAAATTGATTTTTGAGTATTGATCTTGAATCTTGTGAGCTTGGTAAATTCACTTATTATAGTAGCTGGCTTTGTTTGTTTGTTTGTTTGTTTTAGATACCTTAGGATTTTCTACATGCAGGATCATATCCTTTACAAGTACAAAATAGTTTTACTTCTTCATTTTTTTTTTTAAAGATTTTATTTATTTATTTGTCAGATAGAGAGAGAGCGCAGGAGCAAGCACAGGCAGACAGAGTGGCAGGCAGAGGCAGAGGGAGAAGCAGGCTCACCGCCGAGCAAGGAGCCCGATGAGGGACTCGATCCCAGGACGCTGGGATCATGACCTGAACCGAAGGCAGCTGCTTAACCAACTGAGCCACCCAGGCGTCCCTACTTCTTCCTTTTTAATCTAGATGGTTTTAATTTTTTTCTTCTTTTGTGTTAACTAGAGCCATCAGTAAAATATTACATAGAAGTGGCAAGTGTTTACATCCTGACGTTGTTCCTGATTAAGTGCTTAACATTTAGTCTTTTTTACCAATAGTTGTGATGTTTGCTATAGGTTTTTCATAGGTTCTTTTACCATGAGGAAGTCTCTTTCTATTTCTTGCTTCTTGTTCCCTGTTTTTATTGAAATGCTCATGTTGTTTGGTCTTTTATTCATATGCTTTTTTACAATACTTGATTTTTAGATGTCCAGCTAAGAAGGCGTTACTGGATATAAATTCACTTGGTCATGACTCATAATTTATGTATTGGTGGAACAGATTTGCTAATATTTTGTGAAGGAATTTTGCATGTAAGTTCATGTGGGATATTAGACTGTAGTTTTGTTTTCCTGGAATGTGCTTGTCTACTTTGGTATTGGAGTTATATTGGCCTCATAAAATGAATTTAGAAATATTTCTTTCTCTTTTTCCTGAAAGTATTTGTGTTAGATTGGCATAATTTGTTACTTAAATATTGGGTAGATTTTACCGGTGAAACAATCTGAGTCTGGGATTTTTTCATGGAAAGATTTTGAATTATTAGTTCAGTTTCTTTACCTTATTGTTCTACTCAAATTTTCTATTAGTATTAGTAAGTTTTTGTGATTTGTGTTTTTCATTTTAACTTGTCCATTCAATCTAAGTTGTCTGATTTATTGGCATAAGGTTTTTTTTTTAAGATTTTATTTATTTATTTGACAGACAGATATCACAGGTAGGCAGAGAGGCAGGCAAAGAGAGGTGGGGAAGCAGGATCCCCACTGAGCAGAGAGCCCGATGTGGGGCTCCATCCCAGGGCCCTGAGATCATGACCTGAGCTGAAGGCAGAGGTTAAACCCACCGAGCCACCCAGGCACCCCAATTGGCATAAGTTTTTCAATTCCTTTATAATCCTTTATAATGTTCTTTCTTTCATCACTGATTTTGTTAATTTGTATTTTACTCATTTGGGGGCAGTTTAGCTAAAGGTTTATAAATTTTCAAGTCTTGGGGCACCTGGCTGGCACAGTGAGTTAAACCTCTGCCTTCAGCTCAGGTCATGATCTCAGGGTCCTGGGATCGAGCCCCACATCGGGCTCTCTGCTCAGCGGGGAGCCTGCTTCCTCCTCTCTCTCGGCCTGCCTCTCTGCCTGCTTGTGATCTCTGTCTGTCAAATAAAATAAATAAATAAATAAATAAATAAATAAATAAATAAATTTTCAAGTCTTTTTAAAAATATGATTTGTTTTATTGATTTTAAAAAATTTTTGTTTTATTTCATTGATTCTGGTTTTTATTTTCTGGTTCTGACCGGCTTTTGCCCTTTTTTTCGTTCATTTTTACCCCCGTACTTTTTTGAGTTGAGGGTCAGTTTAGGTTATTGGTTTTAGATCTTCTTCCTTTCCAAAGCAACCATTTAAAATTGTAAATTTCAGTCTAACCACTGCATTAACTGTACTTACATATTTTGATTTGTTATGCTTCCTTTCTAATCAATTCAAGATTATTTACTAACATACCTTGTGATTTATTTTTTTATCCGAAGGTTATTTAGAAGCAAGTTGTTCAATTTCTAAATATCTTGTGATTTCCCAAAATTATTTGTTGCTGATTTCTAATTTTTTGTTGTTGTTGAGTCCAGAGAACATATTTTCTATGATTTCAAACCTTACAAATTTATTAATACTTTTTTTATGTGTAGCATACGGTCTAGCTAAAGAATGTTCCATATGAGCTTGAGAAGCATTCATATTCTTTTGTGAGGTCTAGGGTTTCTGGGGATCTATCTTTCTTTTGGTAGAATTTAATTAATTTATTTATAAGATTTTATTTATTTATTTGACAGAAAACACAAGCAGGAGGGACCGCAGGCAGAGGCAGAGGGGAGAAGCAAGGCTACCTATCAGTCAGGGAGCAGGTGGGAGGCTCAATCCTGGAATCAGGACCCAAACGGGAGGCAGACACTTAACAGACTGAGCCACCCAGGCGCCCCCTTCTGGTGGATTTAATACCTTTAGTCTTTACCACCTTTTCTTTTAGTGTTTCTTGTTAAGGTGGATCTGCTAGTAATGAATTCTCTCTTAATTAGTCTGTTTGAGAGTAATCTTTATGTTTGCTTTCATTTTTGAAGTACAGTTTTCCTAGTATAGAATTATTTTTTTCAGTTTTTCCTTTTAGCACTTTGTGTTATTCTACGGCTTTTGGTCTCCATTTTTTTTTTCCCCAGATACAAAATCAGTTTGTTTTTCATATTTATGTGCTCTAACATGTGATGAGTAATTTTTCTCATTTCTTTCAAGATTTTCTGTTTATCTTTGACTTTTAGTAGTTTGGTTATGAGTTGTCTTGGTATGGATCTCTTATATTTATCTTTCTTGGGACTTGTTGAGCTTCTTGGATTTTTAAAGTAATAATTTTTAAGCTTGGGACTATCGTTTTTTCATATATATTTTCCTTCTCATTTCTCTCTGATACTCTCACTAAATTTCTGTGGGATGCCTGATGTTTTCATTTTCTTTAAACCTTTAATTTTTACTCTTCAAATTAGATAATTTATCTCTAACTTTCTTTAAGTACATTGAATTTTTTTCCTTTTAAAATATTTCATAATCTATTTAGGTCATAATCAAGAATTTTCATTTGGTTCTTTTTTATGATTTCCATTTTTAAGTAGCTCCTCTGTAACTCTCTCAGAGATTTTCAGAATCGTCCCATTAAATGTTTGCTAGTCCACTGCTCACCTTAATTGGGACCAAAGCCTCAGGCTGTCAGAGCTGTAGGTTTTCCCCATTCATTTATAATCAAATTTGCTAGTTCACTGATAATGCCACTATAGTTTTAAGATCCTGCCCTCTGTCAGGAATCAACCACACTCCTTGTTCAGTCTTTCCCTAGTAACATTGACCAAGTTGGGAAAGGAGATAAAGGAAACAGCCATAGATTTTTGCTTAGTTATATCATAGTAGTTTTTCCTTGAGTAAATACTTCTCAACTTTTTGTTAGCTTTTGGTTGATTTCAGAGCCCTGAAATAGTTTTAAAAGATTTATCCAGTGTAACATTTGTCTTATGGGGATAGAATTATTTGCTGACCTCTTCAGTATACCATAGTCAGATGTCCTATCTCTGTCTATTGAATTGAATAAGAATTCTATTTTTGGGGTATTTGAACTATTTCTCTTACTTACAGGGAAGTAGTATATTGTGATTTAGATAAAATGGTAGCAATTATTTGGATGCACTATTTTGTGTCATCACTCTGGTAAGTGATTTTCATACAGGATGTATACTTTTCACAACAGCTTTGTAAGGTACATATTGTCTTCATTTTATAGGCTTAGAAAGGTAAGTGATTTCCCCTTTTATGCTATTATTAACAATGCCATTGATTTTGTCTGTGTTGACACTGACTTAGATAGCTTTGGTATAGGGAAGGGATGCTCAAATAGAATATTCAGTCATTTTTATCTCAGTAAGTCAGTGGAATTTGATTCAACCAACATTTCTCAAGTACTTAACCAGTGTCAAGCAATGTTCTAGTTGCAAAGTGTGAAGGATGGGACTGCAGGGAGGAGAGGCAAAAGAAAGTGATATAAATCATGGATAAGTTAGAATAAGACATGGTCCCCTCTCTCAAGGAATTCATAATCATGAAAGGGAAGACTGATGTATTCAACCAATTGTAACACAACTGAATGGTATGACACATGATTCTTAAACCTTAATGAACACTCAAATTACATGGTAAGGCACAGATTCTGTTGCAGTGGTTCTGAGTGGGAACTGAGATTTTGTATTTTTAGCAAGTTTCTAGTTGATGCTACTGCTGCTGGTACATAGATTACACACTGAGGAACAAAGCTCTAGTACTGTTGTGAGCAAGGATTTATAAGGGCACTTAGAAAATACGTAAATTTTGCTGCAGTTAGTTGAAGAAGAAAACTCGTTTCAGAGAAATTAAATAATTTGCCCTTTTGAACTATTTTTTTTTATAATGGCATTGAGATACATTGGAACTGGATAACAATTGATCTGGGCCTAAAATGATAAATAGAATTATAACAGGAAAGCTAGCCATTAGAGAGGAAAACTTTGGCGAGACATAGAGGTAATATTTTCATGTGTGTTTTTAATAGGAAACACATTTAAAACATGCCCCCCCCCCATGAAACAGAATACCCAGTTAGGAGTAGTTCCAAATATGAGGCTATATATTGCCAGAATGCTTGCTGAAGTAGAAGAACCCCCAAATCTCAGTGGCTTAAAACAGTAAAAGTTTAATTTTTACTCACCTAAATTTCAACATGGATGTTCCTAAGACTTCTTATTTTAAACATCTCCATCCCTCTTGATTTGGGGACTTGAATATGTAACACCACCATCTTAGATGTGTTATTTCCAAGGTAACTGTACATTCATCTAGCTGGCTTATTGAACAGGAAAAGGGGTAGTTTCTTACCACCTTGCCCATAGAAGTAAAATTCATTACTACTTCTCACATTCTGTTAAACTGTCATAAACTCCACCCAGATTATATATTCTTCTCTGGAATAAGTATGGAAGATTGGATTTGGAGAACAGGAAGTTGCAAACCATTAACACATAAATGATATACTTTTCACATACCTAGGAACTTATAAGTATTGTAAAATAGTATGTCATAGTAGTGTGGTAAATTTCTAATCTTAATAATTTTGTTATATCTTATACCTCTTAATTAAGAGATAGATATTTTAATCTACTCTTATAAGATATTTCTAATTTTGTTTTTCAGAAGTTTTGTTTTTGCAAAGTTCACATACCTCCCCAACCTGACATTGCACATAGTAGATGAGACAAGTAAAAGAAGAATCTGTTTCTCCCTTCAATTTGCTAGTGCCTAGTCAAACATGAAAATAAGCAGAAGAAGTTAGAAACAAAAACTAAACAATGTAATCCCTCATCAGCAATTACATACATAATTATAATTTTTTTGTAAAGGAAGGAAAAATGTTCATATCTATGGAGATAAAATCTAATATATTTTAAGTCTTAGGAGATAAAAAAGTAAAACACATTATCTGTATTAGTGTAATTCAGTAGGGTAAAGGAATTAGGCTGAGAGAAGGAAGATCTTCGTTCTAACTCAAGCTGCAATATTTTGTATTCATTTGGCTTTGACGTAAGCTTTATGAGCTTGAATTTCCTTGTCTATGTAATGGGGATCATAATATCTGTTCCTTCCCTTGCATGCTTATTTTAAGAGTAAGATAAATGTATATGCACTTAAAACTGAAAAAAGTAGTATTTATTTTTTAAATTAAAAAAATTTAAGAAAAGTAATATTTAAATATGATGTTTTAAGAAATAAAATTCCTGTAAAATTAATAGTTGTTTATACTACTTTTAAGAAAGTTTAAAATGACAACTAGACCTTCTAACCACCTTTGAAATCAAGAATCTCTACTCTAGGTAATTTAAAATCAGGCTTATATTGGATTACTCTGTTTAAAAAATACTTGTTTTGGTAAAGCATTACCATTGGCTTGAACTTCTTTTAAAAATAAGGAATATATAAGTCTGTATAGGCTTTTTGATGATCACTGGGAAAATTTAGATCAAATAGCACTGCTATCTGTGCATACAATATGTATATATAAATGTGTATAGATAACGTTAGTCATTTTTCATAGATAATCCATTAATTCAGCATGAAATAACACTAAATAATTTGATCTTCACTGGTTTATTCTAGAATGAGATTGCAGTGAATCTTTTTTTTTAAATTTTTAAAAATTTTTAATTTTTAAATTTTTTATAAACATATAATGTATTATTAACCCCAGGGGTACAGGTCTGTGAATCGCCAGGTTTACACACGTCACAGCACTCACCATAGCACATACCCTCCCCAATGTCCATAACCCCACCACCCTCTTCCTACCCTCCTCCCCTCAGCGCCCCCTCAGTTTGTTTTGTGACATTAAGAGTCTCTTATGGTTTGTCTCCCTCCCGATCCCATCTTGTTTCATTTATTCTTTTCCTACCCCACAAACTCCCCACGTTGCATCTCCACTTCCTCATATCAGGGAGATCATGTGATAGTTGTCTTTCTCTGATTGATTTATTTTGCTAAGCATAATACCCTCTAGCCCCATCCACGTCGTCGCAAATGGCAAGATTTCATTTCTTTTGATGGCTGCGTAGTATTCCATTGTATATATATACCACCTCTTCTTTATCCATTCATCTGTTGATGGACATCTAGGTTCTTTCCATAGTTTGGCTATTGTGGACATTGCTGCTATAAACATTCAAGTGCACAGGCCCTTTTGGATCACTACATTTGTATCTTTAGGATAAATACCCAGTAGTGCAATTGCTGAGTCATAAGGTAGCTCTATTTTCAACTTTTTGAGGAACCTCCATGTTGTTTTCCAGAGTGGTTGCACCAGCTTGCATTCCCACCAACAGTGGAGGAGAGTTCCCTTTCTCTGCTTTCTCGCATGCATCTGTCATTTCCTGACTTGTTCATTTTAGCCATTCTGACTGGTGTGAGGTGGTATCTCATTGTGGTTTTGATTTGTATTTCCCTGATGCTGAGTGATGTGAAACATTTTTTCATTTGTCTCTTGGCCATCTGGATGTCTTCTTTGCAGAAATGTCTGTTTATGTCCTCTGCCCATTTCTTGATTGGGTTATTTGTTCTTTGGGTGTTGAGTTTGCTAAGCTCTTTATAGATTTTGGATACTAGCCCTTTATCTGATATGTCGTTTGAAAACATCTTCTCCCATTCTGTCAGTTGTCTTTTGATTTTGTTAACTGTTTCCTTTGCTGTGCAAAAGCTTTTGATCTTGAAAAAGTCCTAACAGTTCTTTTTTTGCCCGTGCTTCCCTTGCCTTTGGCATTGTTCCTAGGAAGAAGTTGCTGCATCTGAGGTCAAAGAGGTTGCTGCCTGTGTTCTCCTCAAGGATTTTGATGGATTCTTTTTTCACATTGAGGTCCTTCATCCATTTTGAGTCTATTTTCATGTGTGGTATAAGGAAATGGTCCAATTACATTTTTTCTGCATGTGGCTGTCCAATTTTCCCAACACCATTTGTAGAAGAAGCTGTCTTTTTTCCATTGGACATTCTTTCCTGCTTTGTTGAAGATTAGTTGACCATAGAGTTGAGAGTCTATTTCTAGACTCTCTATTCTATTCCATTGATCTATGTGTCTGTTTTTGTGCCAGTACCATACTGTCTTGATGATGACAGCTTTGTAGTAGAGCTTGAAGTCTGGAATTGTGAAGCCACCAACTTTGACTTCCTTTTTTAATATTCCTTTGGCTATTTGAGGTCTTTTTTGGTTCCATATAAATTTTAGGATTATTTTTTCCATTTATTTGAAAAAAAAGGATGGGATTTTGATAGGAATTGCATTAAATGTGTAGGTTGCTTCAGGTAGCGTAGACATTTTCACAATATTTATTCTTCCAATCCATGAGCATGGAACATTTTTCCATTTCTTTGTGTCTTCCTCAGTTTCTTTCATGAGTACTTTATAGTTTTCTGAGTCTAGATTCTTTGCCTGTTTGGTTAGGTTTATTCTTAGGTATCTTATGGTTTTGGGTGCAATTGTAAATGGGATTGACTCCTTAATTTCTCTTTCTTCTGTCTTGCTGTTGATGAAAAGAAATGGAACTGATTTCTGTGCATTGATTTTATATCCTGAGACTTTGCTGAATTCCTATAACAAGTTCTGCCAGATTTGGAGTGGAGTCTTCTGGGTTTTCCACATGTAGTATCCGATCATCTGCAAAGAGCGATAGTTTGACTTCTTCTTTACCGACTTGGATGCCTTTAATTTCTTTTTGTTGTCTGATTGCTGAGGCTAGGACTTCTAGTACTATGTTGAATAGCAGTGGTGATAATGGACATCCCTGCCATGTTCCTGACCTTAGTGGAAAAGCTCTCAGTTTTTGTCCATTGAGAATGATATTTGCGGTGGGTTTTTCATAGATGGCTTTGATAATATTGAGGTATGTGCCCTCTATCCCTACACTTTGAAGAGTTTTGATCAGGAAGGGATGCTGTACTTTGTCAAATGCTTTTTCAGCATCTATTGAGATATCATATGGTTCTTGTTCTTTCTTTTGTTAATGTATTGTATCACATTGGTTGATTTGTGGATGTTGAACCAACCTTGCAGCCCTGGAATAAATCCCACTTGGTCGTGGTGAATAATCCATTTAATGTACTGTTGGATCCTATTGGCTAGTATTTTGGGGAGAATTTTCGCATCTGTGTTCATCAAGGATATTGGTCTGTAATTCTCTTTTTTGATGGGATCCTTGTCTGGTTTGGGGATCAAGGTGATGCTGGCCTCATAAAATGAGATTGGAAGTTTTCCTTCCATTTTTATTTTTTGGAACACTTTCAGGAGAATAAGAATTAATTCTTCTTTAGATGTTTCATGGAAATCCCCTGGGAAGCCGTCTGGCCCTGGGCTTTTGTTTGTTTGGAGATTTTTGATGACTGTTTCAATCTCCTTACTGGTTATGGGTCTGTTCAGGTTTTCTATTTCTTCGTGGTTCAGTTGTGGTAGTTTATATGTCTCTAGGAATGCATCCATTTCTTCCAGATTGTCAAATTTACTGGCATCGAGTTGCTCATAGTATGTTCTTATAATTGTTGGTATTTCTTGCTCTTGGTTGTGATCTGTACTCTTTCATTCATGATTTTATTTACTTGGGTTCTTTCTCTTTTCTTTTTGGTAAGTCTGGCCAGGGGTTTATCAATCTTATTAATTCTTTCAAAGAACCAGCTCCTAGTTTTGTTGATTTGTTCTATTTTTTGTTGTTCTTGTTGTTGTTGTTTCTGTTTCATTGATTTCTGCTTTGATCTTTCCTATTTCTCTTCTCCTGCTGGGTTTAGGCTTTCTTTGTTGTTCTTTCTCCCGCTCCTTTAGGTGTAGGGTAAGGTTGTGTATTTGAGACCTTCCTTGTTTGTTGAGAAAGGCTTGTATCGCTATATATTTTCCTCTCAAGACTGCCTTTGCTGCATCCCATAGATTTTGAACTGTTGTTTTCATTATCATTTGTTTCGATGAATTTTTCAACTCTTCTTTAAATTCCTGGTTGACCCATTCATTCTTTAGAAGGATGCTGTTTACTCTCCATGTATTTGAGTTCTTTCCAAATTTCCTCTTGTGATTGAGTTCTAGCTTCAGAGCATTGTGGTCTGAAAATATGCAGGGAATGATCCCAATCTTTTGATACCGGTTGAGACCTGATTTATGATTCTGGAGAATGTCCCATGTGTACTAGGGAATAATGTGTATTCTGTTGCTTTGGGATGGAATGTTCTGAATATATCTGTGATGTCCATCTGGTCCAGTGTGTCATTTAAGGTCTTTATTTCCTTGTTGATCTTTTGCTTGGATGATCTGTCCATTTCAGTGAGGGAAGTGTTAAAGTCCCCTACTATTATTGTGTTATTGTCCATGTGTTTCTTTGATTTTGTTATTAATTGGTTTATATAATTGGCTGCTTCCATGTTAGGGGCATAGGTATTTAAAATTGTTAGATCTTCTTGTTGGACAGACCCTTTGAGTAGGATTTAGTGTCCTTCCTCATCTCTTATTATAGTCTTTGGCTTAAAATCTAATTGATCTGATATAAGGATTGCCACCTCAGCTTTCTTCTGATGTCCATTAGCAAGGTAAATTGTTTTCCACCCCCTCACTATAAATATGGAGGTGTCTTCGGTTTTAAAATGAGTTTCTTGTAGGCAGCATATTGATGGGTTTTGTTTTTTTATCCATTCTGATACCCTGTGTCTTTTGATGGTGGCATTTAGCCCATTTACATTCAGAGTAACTATTGAGAGATATGAATTTAGTGCCATTGTATTGCCTGTAAGGTGACTGTAACTGTATATTGTCTCTGTTCCTTTCTAATCTACTTCTTTTAGGGTCTCTCTTTGCTTAGAGGACCCCTTTCAACATTTCCTGTAGAGCTGGTTTGGTGTTTGCAAATTCTTTCAGTTTTTGTTTGTCCTGGAAGCTTTTTAATCTCTGCTTCTATTTTCAATGATAGGCTAGCTGGATACAGTATTCTTGGCTGCATGTTTTTCTCATTTAGTGCTCTGAATATATCATGCCAGTTTTTTCTGGCCTGCCAGGTCTCTGTGGATAAGTCCACTGCCAATCTAATATTTTTACCATTGTGTGTTACAGACTTCTTGTCCGGGCTGCTTTCAGGATTTTCTCTTTGTTGCTAAGACTTGTAAGTTTTACTATTAGATGACGGGGTGTGGACCCATTCTTATTGATTTTGAGGTGGTTTTTCTGCACCTCCTGGATTTTGATGCTTTTCCCTTTGCTATATTAGGGAAATTCTCTACAATAATTCTCTCCAATATACCCTCTGCTCCTCTCTTTCTTTCTTCTTCTGGAATCCCAATTATTCTAATGTTGTTTCAACTTATGGTGTCACTCGAATTCTCCCCTCATGGTCCAGTATTTGTTTGTCTCTCTTTTGCTTGGCTTCTTTATTCTCTGTCATTTGGTCTTCTATATCACTAATTCTTTCTTCTGCCTCATTTATCCTAGCAGTAAGAGCCTCCATTTTTGATTGCATCTGATTAATAGCTTTTTTGATTTTAACTTGGTTAGATTTTAGTTCTTTTATTTCTCCAGAAAGGGCTTTTATCTCTCTGAAGAGGGTTTCTCTAATATCTTCCATATCTTTTTGAGCCTGGCTAGAACCTTGAGAATTGTCATTCTGAGCTCTAGACCTGACATATTACCAATTAGGTCCCTAGCCTTTGGTACTGCCTCTTGTTCTTTTTTTTTTTTTTTTTTTTGTGGTGAGTTTTTCCACCTTGTCATTTTGTCCAGATAGGAATATATGAAGGAGAAAATAAAATACTAAAAGGGTGGCAAAGACCCCAGGACAATGTGGTTTACCCAAATCGTGGTCAGGAGAAAGGGGTAAAAAGAAGTTCAGAAAAAAAAATTAAAAAAAGAAAACAGAAAAAATATAAGAAAGAAAAAAAATATATATATATTAGACTGGTGACTAGAACAGGTTCACCCACTTAATTTTGGGAGTATTTTGGTCTCTTAGAAGAAACTACCTCCCAAAATTTTAAAGAATGAAAAACATATATAAGTATAAACACGATGAAGGGATGGAATATGCCTATAGAGATGAAAAAAATTTTTTTTTAATTTCTAAAAAAGGAGTTGATAAGGTAAGTTGGTTGGGGGAATAAAGAAAAAGAAAGTGGAGAGAATTTCTTCAGGCTGGAGACTAGAACAAGCCCAGAGCTAGATTTAGGGTATATTTTGATCTATAAGAAGAAGTTGTACCCCAAATTTTTTAGAAGAAAAAAACCCTATGTGTTTACAAAAAATAAAGTTAGATACAATGAAGGCTAAAATATGACTATAAGAATGAAGGTTCAAAAAATATTTTTTTTAATGAAAGGTATTGTTAAGATAAACTAGTTAACAAACATTAAAAGAGGAAAGGGTAAAAGTTAAAAAAAATTTAGCAGAAGAAAAAAATTAAATTAAAAAATATTAATTAACTTTGCAAGACTAAAGAATCATGGGGAGGAATCCATGAATTCCATGCTTTGCTTTCTCCTCCTCTGGAATTCCACTGTTCTCCTTGGTAAGTGAACTTTGTCTTGGCTGATTTCTTCTTGATCTTCTGGGGGAGGGGCCTGTTGTAATGATTCTCAAGTGTCTTTGCCCCAGGCGGAATTGCACCACTCTTACCAGGGACCAGGCTAAGTAATCTGCTTGGGGTTTGGTTTCGGGAGCTTTTGTTCCCTGAAGGCTTTCTGTAGAGTTCTGGAGGACAGGTTGAAAATGGCGGCCTCCCAATCTCTGGCCCAGAGGAGCGATGAGCTTGGGGCCTCACTCCTCTGTGGCCCTCAGAGAAAAGTGCTCAATCACTCCCATCTCACTGGCCTCTGTCTGCTCTCTGAGCTCACCCAGCCTGTGTCCAAGCGTCTCTGTCTCTGTCACATAGCTCCACCTGGAGTCTCCGAACTCCGCAGATCCCGAGTTCTTCCTGGTGGGGGGGGTCTCCTGGATCTTGTGGGGTCCCCACTCACAGAGTAGTGGTTTGTGTCTTGGATTATGGCTCAAGGTAATCCTGAGTTGAGAGCTCATTCCTCGGCTCTGTCTCTGTAGCCAGCTTCCCTGCCCTAATATCTGCGAACTCTGCGACACTCAGACACCCCCATCCTTCTGTGACCCTGCGGGACCTGGGGCCACGTTGTCCCTACAGTTTAGCTTCTGGAATGATGTCCCTCAGCGGAGCAGACTTTTAAAGTTCTGATTTTGGGGTGCCTTGGTGGCTCAGTGGGTTAAGCCTCTGCCTTTGGCTCAGGTCATGATCCCAGGGTCCTAGGATCGAGCCTTGCATCGGGCTCTCTGCTTGGCAGGGAGCCTGCTACCTTTCCTCTCTCTCTGCCTGCCTCTCTGCCTACTTGTGATCTCTGTCTGCCAAATAAATAAAATCTTTAAAAAAAAATGTTCTGATTTTGTGCTCTGTTACTCTGCCGCTTGCTGGGAGCCAGCCCTTCCCCCCGTGGTATATCTTCCCATCACTTTAGATTCACTTCTCTGCCGATCCTACCTTTCAGAAAGTGGTTGATTTTCTGCTTCTAGAATTGTTGCTCTTCTTCTCTTCGATCTCCTGTTGGATTTTAGGTGTTTGAAATGGTTTGATAAGCTATCTAGCTGATCTCCTGCTACCTGATGTTCTTAGCCTGCTACTTCTCTGCCATCTTGACTACTCCTAAAGTCAAGACTGTGGTGAATCTTAACCTCTCTAAAAGGTCATAACTGGAAAGATTCAGTATAACCTTAGTCATTTAAATAGGTAACTAGATGGAAATTTAAAAATAGGAATATTTCCATGAGAAAGTACAAAATAATTATTTCTAATCACTGCTGAAGTTACTCTCTGTCTTGAGGACATTTGCTAATGAAGTACGACCTATTTGTCTTTCTAATACCAGGTTTTCAGAGAGTTTCACCCTTTAGTTTGTTTGGTTCAAGGTTACATGGGACCCAGAATCTTCAGAGTCCTAGGGCAGATTAGAGTAGTTGCTGATAGGAGACTTCTCAGAGAACAGGGACTTTCCAGGAGTTGCCTATTCCTTTCTAGCTACACTGAAGGCATGGGGAGAGGTTTTTGAGTCTTTTTCTCAGTCATTTATTTTAATTCTGCAGTTCTTCCCCCCCCCCCTTATTTTTATCATATTTTATATGCCAGGCACTGTGGTAGCTGTTAAGAAGACAAGATTTTTTCCTTCTTTGAACTTATATGGTATGATGGAATAGATAGGGGATGCACAGTCAATACTGTATGGGTTACTAGAGATCTACTTTGTGTCTGAAGAAGGTACAGAGGATGGGCACCTCACACAGCCAGAGTGAGGAAGACAAAGAAAGGTTCCTAGACATGTGGGAGTCATTTGGGATGAATCTAGAGGGAAAAGTAGGAGTCTTCCAGGCAAAGAAGATGGTAGAGGAGGGAAATCCTTTCTGATTAGTGAAGCTCATGGGCAAAGGTACTAAATGAGGAACAACTTGGAGTTTACTAGGAACCTTCTAGGTAGACCCACTTCCTGATGTGCACTTTTGAATAGTTAATACTTTGCAAAGATGTTTTATCACCAAGGGATACTCATTACTGCTTATTCAGGCTCCTAGTAGATTAGCTATATTTAGTTTTTTAGCTATGTTGTACAAAAATAACACATCTATCTATTTGGGGTTGACATAGTGGAAAGGCTGTGAGTCAGAATTAAACACACCTGGGGTCATTTCCCAGCTCTGCCACCCACTCACGATGTGACCAGGCCTAAGTTATTTAAACTATTAGAGCTTTCATTTCTTTATTCTTAAAACAGAGACAAAAATAGTAATGCTTTAGAGTTGACTTGAAGATTAAATGATATGTTTTTAAGATACTTGGTATAGTATGAGACCAAACTAGCTCCTCAGTAGATGGCAGCTGCCACTATTATATTGGTTGATATAAATGTCAATTTGTATTTTGAAATATTAAATAAAATGTGTTAGATTTTAGTAATCATAGAATAATAAAAATGCAATTTAATGTATCTAAGTTACTTTGACATATTAGTCTTTTTAGTTCTATTTTTTTTCTTTTTAACAGGCAAAATCTCAGATATTATCCAATGTATTGGATGCTGCCCATCGATTTATCAAGGAAGTTAATCCAGATGAACCCAAAGGGAATAATCATTCTGCAAAAGAGATTGGTAAAAGTGAGAATAAACCCAAATCTCTTCTACAGGGGAGCAACTCTGGGGTAAGCTAAAGAAAATAGAGTAGACATTTTCTGTCATACATGATCATGGATACTATCATTCAGAGACTTAACTAGAGGCATAGAGTTTTGTAGATTATTCCATCACGTCATTTAATATTTGAATTTTTTAAATTTTTATTTATTTATTTTTTATTATTTTTTAAAAATATTTTTATATATTTATTTGACAGAGAGAGATCACAAGTAGGCAGAGAGGCAGGCAGAGAGAGAGAGAGAGAGGGAAGCAGGCTCCCTGCTGAGCAGAGATCCCGATGCAGGACTCGATCCCAGGATCCTGAGACCATGACCCGAGCCGAAGGCAGTGGCTTAACCCACTGAGCCACCCAGGCGCCCCTTGAATTTTTTTTTATGACTCAAAAACATCTTGACTGTAAAAATCCTTTCTTTAAGGAGACTTCTTTGATTCCACTGAAGTCTGTTTTTTTATGAATGATTGTTTGACCATGTTGATTTCTGGGCATTGGGGTCATTTAAGGAAATGAATGAGTATTTGGGAGAAATATGAAAAAAGAACACAATGCAATATAACAATTTTATTTTAGTTAGGATTTCAGAGAGGCTAAAAATACAAAACCTTGCCCAGTTTTTTTTCTTTTGTTTTTGTTTTTGTTTTTCTTGGGTGACGGGCAATTTTACAGTTATTTAAAATTGGATTTACACCAAATTCTGGTCATTATTCAGATTGACTACTGATCTCATGATGTTCTAGATAAGCTTTCATCAGCTCATGTCTATACTTTGTAATGGATATGTTGTAATGATTCTTTAGCAAGAAACAAGCTTCCTTGAATTTTGATCTATGTTATAATCCTCATCCTTTTAGATGCCACTCACCTTTCCACTATAGTTCAGAAATAGTAACAGACATGGCCAGTCACACAACTTCTTACCTGGTGACAGAGTCAAGCTTGAACTTCAGTCTCTTGAGTTCCTAACCCATGCTCATGGAACAAAGAAGAAAACATACTTTATGCGTATAGGACCTCTTTCCAGCAAAGAAATTGTGCTTGAATTGTCCAGGAAAGTTAGTGTTTTTACATGGATTTCACTTTCTAATAGACCTGTCAAGGGTGATTGTGAAGAATCCCTGAATGAGTGATGGCCTCATTATCATAATAGTGATGTGCTGAAAATTGACTCTGTGCCAGACATGGTCCTACATATTTTACATGTATTATCTCTTTCTGTCCTCTCTTAATTTTTCCCTACTTTTTCCAGATGAGAAAATTAGTGACAAAGATCAGTTTTTATAAATTGCCCAAGGTATAAACGAAACTTAGATTTAAACCCTGACCTTGTGACTCCAAATTATTTGCTTTTAGCTGCTACACAGAGGCTGTGGCATTAAGGGTTTCTCCTTCCTGCCTGCCATTTTATGTAATTTACCTAATTGTTGAAAATAGTGATAGATCAACAGCTAACATTTGTTAAACACCTAACACTAGGCATTGTGCTTATCCTTTCATTGCCTTATCTTATCCAACAATCATAATAACCATATAAGTTTTGCATTTTTATTACTCTATTTAACAGGTGACAAAGGCAGAGAGGAACTTAGTAACTAGCCCAACTAGAAAGCTTATGCCTTTGCCTGTGCTTTTAATCCCTACAATAAATGCTGCCTCTTGTCCCCATAGGTGACTGTATATGCTAGATATACCCCCTACTTCTCCTCCTAACTTAAAAACTACTAATTCAGTGGTTTCATCCAGGAGTGCACATCAGAACCAACTGGAAAACCATTAAAGGAACACACATATGATCAAATTCAGCCTCTCTTTGGGTGGGTCCACAGGTGTGATTTTAACAACTGCTCAGTCACAGTGGTGTAAGTATTCTGGTTGGACATCACTGCTATCAACCCTTAGGTAAGCACCTGTATTCAGTGCCAAACAGCAGTGGCTCTCTAGCTGTAATACATAAACATCAGAAGCACTGGGTGAGTTTGTTAAAATGTGACCTTTCTTCTAGAAAGTGGGGATATTAAACTATATCTTGCAAGGATACCATGTGGCTTAGAAGGATAATGAATATTATCTACTGAATTCCATATGCTCTTTCAAATTTCCTATTCCCTTCAGAATTGGGTAGAGTAATGTTAGGTTTTGAGTTGGAAGTGGCATATGAGAGTTCTGGGCTCAAACATTTGAAAGCCAATGTCCAGTCCTCTAACTTTTCCTATCCTGCCATTGCTGTGAGGAAACCAAATATTCTGAAAACATAACTATAAAAAGCAGATCTCTTATATCTCTGACTCAAAGGAGCTGCTCTGGACACCTGCTGGAATCACTGCATACTTAAACCATTTTTTATTAAGCACTGAGTTTCCAGTGCTTCTTCATTAGTGCAGCATACATACATATGTGCACTCAGATTGTTTACTGGATACCTATAAATACCTCACACAAACTCAGCATTTCTTTTCTTTCTCTTCTTTTCCCTACCTTCCACCCTCCTTCCCTCCCTCCATCTCCCCCTTCCTCCTTCCCTCTGTCCCTCCCTTTCTTCCTTCCTCCCTTTTTTTTAGAGATAGAGAGTATGAGTGGAGGGGGGGAATGACAAAGGGAGAGGGAGAGAGAAAATCTTAAGCAGACTCCATGCCCAGTGCAGAGCCCAGCACGGGGTGTGATTCCATGACCCTGAGATCATGACCTGAGCCAATATCAAGAGTTGGCCACTTACCAACTGAGCCACCCATGTAACCCTAAAACTCAGTGCTTTCAAACCAAATTTACTTCTCCTCCAAAACCTATAGATGTCACCACTGATGACAGCCTATCTTCTTGCTTTTCAGGTGAGCCAAGAACCATCATTTTCTGTAGTCCTTTCTCTTCTTCCTCTGCACATCCAGTTGGTTACCTTGTCTCATGCAGTCTACTGCCTAAAAACTCACTTGAATACTTGGGCCCTTCTATCCTTATTGGTCTTCCAAATATGGAATTTAGCTTTTTCTTGAAGTACAAAAGGTTCATAACATGGAACCTGGATTTCATTCTCTTCCTTTCTAGAAGTCAATAATAATTCCAGTTTTGTATGTATGTATTTCTTTACACAACTGATAATATGTTCAATGCTGCTCTGCAAATATGCTTTTTATAAAACAGTTTTGATATTCACATAAGTATGTTCTATAGCCTTCTCATTCTATATAGTGGTTATAAAACACCCTATTTATTGGGGCACCTGGGTGGCTCAGTGGGTTGAAGCCTCTGCCTTTGGCTCAGGTCATGGTCCCAGGATCCTGGGATTGAGCCCCGCATCAGGCTCTCTGCTCAGCAGGGAGCCTGCTTCCTCCTCTCTCTCTGCATGCCTCTCTGCCTACTTGTGATCTCTGTCTGTTAAATAAATTAACCCCCCCACCCTATTTATTAGATAAAAATGACTTTAAAGTATAAGAATTTAAATTTTAAAATTTCCACTGACCAGCACTTACATTATTTCGATCTTTTGCCAATACAAAATAGAATATAAAGAGTGATTTTGAAAAATATTTTTTTGAATATATATATATATGCAATATACTGTGTGTGTATATATATATACATGTTTGTTTATATATACATGTCATGCTTTTGTAATATTGATAGATATTACCAATTAGCTGTAATATTTTAACTGGTTTCTTTGCATCCAAACTCACTATTCCTTAATTTCTCTTTCTCCCACACTACTGTGTAGGTCTTCAGTGACTTTTTCCATTATGTTTAAGTAACTTCCTCTGTATGCAGGCAGGATCCTTCATGATTGGACACACTTATCCTACTTTGTACCACTGCAGTGTAAACTACTATTGGCTCCATGCCACTGTGCTGTTTGACTCCATGTTTTAGCATATATACTGTCCCCTCTCTCTGGAATACTGTCCCTATCACTTTTTACCCATGGGACTCTTGCTTATCTGAGTTAAATAACCTGTTTCTTGCACTTGTTTCTGTTGTGGACTTTTTTTTTTTTTTAATATGGAATGTTTCATGAATTTGCGTGTCATCCTTGCGCAGGGGCCATGCTAATCTTCTCTGTATCGTTCTAATTTTAGTATATGTGCTGCCGAAGCGAACACTCTGTTGTGGACTTTTAAACCTATGTTTCTGTGGCCAGCAGCTGGCACAGTGACTTAAAGTTCCCAAATGCCTTTTGTTTATATTCAAAATTTTGGACACACATTTAATGCTCTTTTCTCAATTATACTCTAACAGACTGCCTGTTTATTTTGCAATCAAGGGGTGAATATAGAGAACTCTACTTTTGTATCTAGAATGTACACAATGGAGATTTAGCAATTTGATCAGTGTAGGTAAATAAAGTGCCAAATCCTACCTTTATTTTCTTCTGTGCATTCACAGTGAGTCTATATTTTGTGCTGAATTCATCCTTTCCTCTTATCATTATGCCAAGAAGCATGTGATGCTTCATATGCATTAATTAATTTGTTCATTCTTTCAACTAACTTTTAATGAGCACCTACTTTGTGCCAGCCACTGCTCTTGGCACTGAGAAAAAGAAAAAATCCCTGATCTCCTTACATTCTAATGGGGAGAGACAGGCAATAAACAAACATGTAGACTAAATTCACACAGAGATGTTTTTCAGAGAAAAATGGAGCAGGTAAGAGAATGGAAGGTGGGGGTAAAGGGGATATATTTGTAGGGTCATCATTTGGACACAGATCAACTGTAATGAGTAGAATGGCTATGTGAAAATATGGAGGAGGGTCACTCCAGGTATTGGATGCGGCTAGTGCAGGGCCCTTGAGTGAGAATGTGTTTCATGGGCTCCCCGCACTAAGAATGTAAACATTCTTCAGTGAATGAAGAGGGGAATTGAAGGAAGTGTAGTAAAAAGGCAGGGAAGTACAAGGTCTGCAGAGCCTTGTAGGTCCTATTAGGAACTGGAGGTCTCATAGAGTCATTGGAAGGTTTTGAATATAGGAATGACATCAGATTCACATATTAAAAAAAAAAATCTGCTCTTTCTGCTGTGGGAAGTTTGCTGGGAACAGACTGAAGTAGGGGGATTAGGATCATGGCTATTGCCACTCCCCATGGGGAACACTGGTGAATAACCTGATGATAAATCCTCAGTCATGCAGTCTCTAGTTTTAATAATTTTTGGAGACCATTCCTAATTGTCCATATGGTTCTAAGGAAATCAGGAAAGCATATACACAAGTACAACTTTAAAAATTCCATTTTTAAGTTAAAAAGTAGTGTATGATTCAAAATGCCTAATAATTAATGCTACTTGTATTTTAAGATAGGGAAATTTTAATAAAGCACACTTAGATGCACATCTAATTGGTTTAGGTAGAAGTTCCAACCACAAAAAGAGCAGAGTGTTCACATCCAAAAGATAGGCTCCTCTGTGAAGGGCCATTTGATGAAGAAGCTTCTGCCCAGTCCTTTCAGGAAACTTTAAATCAATGGAGAACTGGACATCAAGACGACAACGAGAAACAGAACTCACCTGCAGCAAAAGCAGGTATGGCTACTTTTATGAAATGAATGTTATAAAATTAAGCTGAATTTATCTTACTCATCTCCATTCTCTGTGAATATAAATGCAGTGTTTAAAAACTGTTAGCATTAGGATAACAGTTTAATATAACTCCTCAAAGGAGCATTCACTGTACAACCAAGGGTAAGTGGTTTAATATTTATAGAACCCTGACTTGAGCACTGGGGAGATTTGTGTTTGTTTCCTATGTAAATTCAGACTGTCAAATGAATGCAGAATTGGATGCTTTCAGCTCCCCCACTCCTGGCAGAACATTTTTGTCAGGACAACTGTTCCTTTATTGAACTGTATTTATACATAAAACAAGAGGATCTGTGAGATAGAGAAGTAAAGAACTTTTTTGTATGTGTCTTGAAAAAATATAGTGCAAGGGCTGCTATGAACTTAAGGGGGAGAATTGGTTTATCTTTTATTTCCCTCCTGTCCAAAGGGATATTTTTTGTTTTTATTTTTCTTTGATGATTTTTGCACCCATACTCTCGACATTGAAAATTGGGTGACTGAGGCACATACTGTTTCTGTTTTATGTTTCCCAGAATCTTTTGAGAGATATCAAACTTTTCAAACTGTTTGATTAATTAATTTTATTTCTCAGAATCTTATAGAGACTTCCAGTTGCTTTTCACTGAAAATAAAATGTGAGATAATAAATTTCAATCATATATTCTTATTGACAGCATCCAATTTATTATTTTTACTTCACTTTTTTTCCAGTGCAGGAATTCCCCTGATCATTCATTTTTTATATTTTTATAACATTTTTTATAATTCTTAGCATCAAGGTATCACATACCATCTTCCAATTAGAACTGGCATTTTTTCTAAATAATTTTCTCTTTGAAATATTTTTCCCTACCCTTGTTCATGCTGCATCAGTTTCGTTAATACTTCCAAGATTTTATTTATATACTCTCTTTGTAGCATGTATCTTAATATAATTCTCATTGACTATGTTATTTTATGTGCTTTTTACTTGAACTTTCAAATTTTGATGTATTTTTTACTTTTCAACTCTGAAAGGGAAAAGTCTTCTATACAAATGCCTTTTGATTGTCTACTTTGAAAGACATAAGGTTTAAAATAATAAAGGGACTGATATGATAAATCAGATAAGATCAGAGATGAAAAAACTTTGTTTTTCATAGTGGTGATAACTATATTATAAGAATATTATAATGATTATTTTGAATGATTTTGTTATAACAAAAAGTTAACCAAGAAGAAAATGAGAATAACCTAATTCAACCATCTAATCAATGTTAACATGTTGGTACATTTTTCAGTAGACAGTTGCACCATCACACACAAGCATAAATGGGGTGACACTATTAATGCTATTTGTAACTTTTTTGCTTAGATTCTATCATGGACAATGTTACATATAAATACAGTTATATATCATCATTTATAACTGTTACATAATACTCTGTATGCCAAGATTTACTTAATCAGAATTTTATTGATGGATATTTTGTTTCTAATGCTCACTATGGTAAAAATAAGTTATAATGACCATCTTAGCTCTTTGTGTACTGGTACAATTACCTTAAAATAAATTTTTAAATGTAGAAATACTGTGTCAGTGATTGCTGAAGAGAAATCATTAAGATGAGGACTTCTGTTGATATGATATGTGATTTTTCTTGCCCCAGAGTATTGTATATATGACTGTGTGTGTACCATATGTATATGTTTGTCAATATTTTTCTTTTCCTGACGTATTAAGTAGATAGAAAAAAACATTTACAAAATTTGTGTAGATTCTGGAGAAAAACAAAGCAGTAAGCACCTGTTCTCTCTCTTCTTTCCTCCTCTCTAAGATTTTCACTAACCTAGATTCTGTATTTTTCGTTTAAAAAAAAATTTCCTTGTAGTTACTGTATTTTGTGTATCTCTATATAATACATTAAATTTGCATGTATTTGAATATTATGTAAGTGGAAAGCTAGTGTATATATTCTTTTGCAGCCTGTTTCACTCACTATTACTTACTGAACTTTACCTATGAAGATGTGTATAGTTGTATTTTATTCATTTTTACTGCTTAATAGTCTTCTGTTATAGGAAATTACCACCATTTACCTGTTTAAATGTTGATGAGTTTGGGGGTTGGTTCCTATTTTGCCATTATAAACAATGCTGGTATGAATATCTTTGTATAGGTCTCCTGGTACACATGCACACATTTCTAGGATGTCTTTTCCTAGGAGTGGAATAATTGGGTCATAGGCTGCATATGTCTTTGACTATACTAGATAAAACTGAATTATTTACCAAAGTATTTGCATCAGTTCATACTCCCACCAGTAGATAAACAGTTTGGTTACCATCCATTATCACCAATGTTTTGTCAGATTTTTAAGTTTTTGCTGCTCTGATAGAGATGAAATGGCATATTTACTTTGTGTAACTCATTACAAGTGATACTGAGTATCTTTTTATATGCTTGGCCATTTAACTTAGTAACATGCTTTGAATTTTCAAGTTTTCTAGTTATTTGTTATTGACTTTTTAAAAAAAAATTATATTTATTTTTTATTTGACAGAGAGTATGAGCTGAGGGAGGGGCAAAAGGAGAGGTAGAGGGAGAAGCAGACTCTTCACAGAGGAAGGAGCATGACTTGTGGGGCTCGATCCCAGGACCCTGGAATCATGACCTGAGCTGAAGGCAGATGCTTAACCAGCTGAACCACTTAGGTTCCCCTCTGTTATTGATTTCTAACTTCATTTCATTTTAAGGGAACTCCAAAGTCTCATCTCCATCAGTGTGAAAGGCACATACTTACAATGGCCTAGAAGTTTCAGTGTAATCTCAAGTCTGTTATCTCTGTGATCTCACCTCCTGTTATTCTCCTCTTGGCTAGTTCTGTTTCAGCTACACTGGCTGCCTGACTGTTCCTCCAACACCTCCTCCAACACATCAAAACATATGTTTACCTTAAGACTTTGGCACTGTCTATTGAGAAAAACACCCACCATTCCATCAGTATGAATACTGGGGCATCTCACACAAATTCTTTCACAAAAGGTAGCCAGAGACCCATGGAAAAATACCATCAAACTAAAACTCAAGTTATATAGCTTATGTGGCACTTTTCAGAGAGGCATGTTTCATAGAACCATGTGTCCTAGAATTGTTTTCTATAAGCAATTCTAAACAAGGGCTCTCCTGTTAAATGCATTAAACAGGTAAGAGTCTGCTTCCATTAATATCATTAATCTATTTGCCAGTAGGTTCAGTTATTAACATATTCACAAGCAAATTAACCCAGGTTACCCACCATCTTTATTTCCAGGGGATGTACCCTTGGTAATGGGAGAAGAGTGAATCACAGGCCAGATGCTTTATCCCCTTCCTCCTCATCAGCTGATAGATCTGGGAGTTATCTCTCAGGCAGAGTGGCTCCTCTTTATGACTAGTCAGAGAAAAAAGTGAGTCCTCATTTTTAGTTTCAGATTTCCTATCAAGACATATTTTGTTTGGCACTGGAAAGGAGGACCCATAGTGGAGGGATCTCCTTTTGCTCACATCTTTAACTCCTGTTCTTTGAGGTTAGTGCATTCTGGAGGTGTTTCTCAGAACTTCCTCCAATTGCTTTCTTTGATAAAGCTCCACTTTTGGGGGAAGAATATGGGCAGTGTGACTTGAATTCTTTTGGTTCTTTCTATTGCTGGCATTTGGCTGTTCTGGAAGCTAATTTTTAAAGGCTATGGAGTATGAAGTTGGAACTGTTCTTTAGTTTCGGTCTTTAAAAATAATTTTTCTCTTCCTTACTACTTCCCTTTCTTCTCCTTCAGAAATTTTTTTCCTCCTCTTATGGTCAGTTTGGAGAGAGGGATAGTATCCAAGAAGGTGGAGAGACTAGTAATCCTGGGTTTACACTGCTTTCTTTCCCAGAAATCTCCATCAGTTTTAAATATCTCTGAATAGTGGTTTTAATTTAGTAGTACTTCAGAAACATCTTAAGCATCTGGAAGTGAATTGCCATGTAGATATAAATTCATGAAGACAGTTGTCTCCTCCAGGTGCCATTCTGAGTTATTTATTTTCTGTTTCCCATAATGTGTAAATATTATTGTCAGTGGCTATGATACATACCTTTATGTGTCTGTGCATTTATAGAATATATAATGAATCTGTTCATATTTATCATTGAAAAGAATTGGTTCCTTTTAAAAACCTTATGAATCATAAGATTCTTTCATTTCAAGAGATTATTGAAGAAAACTGTCTATACAATCATTTAATAAATCATTAATAGTTAACATTTTGCATTAATTAACCCTAGAACTATTGACTGCAAAGCATATTTGCTTCAAAAATGGTGAGTTTTGTATCTTGAGAGATTTAATTTATAGATTAGTTTACATTAATTTTGCACATTATATTTATTTTTATAGACTCATTGGAAGAATGTGAAGTACAAACTAATCTGAAAATTTGGAGAGAACCACTCAATATTGAATTTAAAGAAGACAGTCTATCCTATATGGAAAAGTTATGGCTTAAAAAACACAGGAGGTATTTTCTCAAGCTTTGCATTATTAATAAGAAATATAAACACTATTTATGTTCCTGGCTTGTGTGACATGCTTTTTTGTAGCAATTATGTATGTGTGCTTCACATTTGCGTAAATAATTTTAAAACAGTATTAAATCCCCGTGAAACTTCTATTCTAATAAGAATTTAAATTTTATTTATGTATGTTATGCACTGTTAATTTAGAGTTTGGTAGGAGAAATGCAAACATGTATGTGAAAAAAAGGCACAAATATGGTATAGAATTTAAAAATGATAGCAAAAACAATGTGATAAATGAAAGATTATTTTGAAAAAGTATTACTCTCATTTTTTTACATTAGCATGAACTTTTGAGGCTCTACTTTTCAGAATCTACTTTTAGGTTAATTAGACCTTTAATATTTAGCTTTATTAATAGTATTCAATTATTTTATTCAAAGACTGTCAATAGATGTGCCATTTCATCAATTGTTCAAAAGTTGAACTGTTAAATCTCAGACCAGAATTATGACTGAATACATGTTAGAGTCATTCACATTTTTATGATCAAATAAGATCCGTATTGGGAGGTACCTTTTAAAGTCTCACTTTGTCCTATAGCAGAGCTGCTCACACTTTATTGTGCCTGTGAATCACTGGCAAAGTGGTAAAATACCGATTCTTCTTCAGTAGGTCTGGGTGGTACCTGACACTCTGCATTTCTGAATTTCTAACAGCTCCCAGCTGGTACTAGTGTGGGTAATTCTGGCTGAACTACATTTTGAGGACCAATGTGTTGGAGGGCCAATATGTTGTTTTTTTTTAAAGATTTTATTTATTTACTTGATAGAGATCACAAGTAGGCAGAGAGGCAGAGAGAGAGAGGAGGAAGCAGGCTGTCCGCAGAGCAGAGAGCCCGATGCGGGGCTCGATCCCAGGACCCTGGGATCATGACCCGAGCCGAAGGCAGCGGCTTTAACTCACTGAGCCACCCAGGCGCCCCGGGCCAATATGTTGAAGGTACCTGAGAAATGGTCATCAAGCTCTTGCTTCACCTTCAACCATATAAAACTCTCCCCTGAGATGGCACATTCCATCTTTGGAACTTTCTGCCTGCTCTAGTATCTCCTAATGAGCTGTAATTTGTGTCTGACTGGTTTCTAAACATGGTCTCAACTCTACCAGTTAAGCCAGTATAGAGCAAAGTGAATTCTTCCTTTCCATGGCATTCCTTTGGATTTTTGAAGTCAACCCTCATATCTTCCTTGAAGTTTCTGTTTGATGACAGGTTACTATCTACTTCCATGCCCCTTTAACTGTTTTTCATGTGACATACTTACATTTATTTTTAAATTTTGAAATAAGACATACCAAGGAATTGTAAAACAGTATTAAGATTTCCCATATATCATTCCTTCAGCTTTCCATAATGGCAACATCTTACATAACCATAGTGCATGTATCAAAAACAAGAAATTAACTTTGATACAATATTATTCATCAAACTACATACTTTATTTGGATTTCACCAGCTTTTCCATTGTCATCCTTATTCCACTTCAGGATCCAATCCAGGATCCCACATTGCCTTTTTTTTTTTTTTTTTTCTTTCTTAATCATAGCTCCTTATCCATTAGACTTCCTCAGTCTTTCCTTGTTTTTCCAGACCCTGACATTTTCCAAGAGTACTTGCCAGGTGTTTCATAGGATATACTCAATTTGGATCTTTTTTTTTTCATAATTAGATTGAGGTGCATTTTGAGGAAGGATAACACAGAGAGGATGTGCCCTTCTTAGTGTGTGGTATCACAGAATCATACTGTCAGTAAATCTTACTACCAGCATGTTAACCTTGAGCCCATGGTTAATGTGGTGCTCATCGAGTTCCTCCACTGCATACTCACTCTTTTAACTTTGTAAATAATGTCTTGGGTTGTTACACAGAGTAACAGGTAGCTTATGAACACACACATTCACATTTCAGTTTTTAATGATGGAAAGTCCAAGAAAAGGGTGCCAGCAGATTCGGTGTCTGGAGAGAGCCAGTTTCTTGATTCACAGATGGCCTTCTTCTCACTGCGTCCTCCTGTGGCAGAAAGGGCAAGGGAGCTCTCTGAGGTCTCTTTTATAAGAGCATTAATCCCATTCATGAGAGCTCTATCCTATGAACCCATCACCTCTGAAAGGCCCACATCCTAATTATCACTTTGGGGTTAGGATTGCAACATATGAACCATTCTGAACATAGCTCTGCCCTGTTCCCTACAAAGTTCATCAGTCCTCTCACATGCAAAATATATTCATTCCATCCTAAGAGCTCCCAAAGTTTCACTTCTTCTAGCATCAACTCAAGTCTAAAGTCCAAAGTCTCATCTAAATATTATCTAAATCAGATATGGATAAGATTCAATGTGTGATTCATTCTGAGGCAAATTGCTCTGTAACTGTGAAACTATGAAATAAAACACATTATGTGCTTCTAAAATATAATGGTGGGACAGGCATGGGATAAATATTTCCATTCCAAAAAAGAGAAATAGGGTATAAGAAAGGAGTAACAGGTTCTAAGTAAGTCTAAAATCCAACAGGGTAAATTCTATAAAACCTTAAGTCTTGAGAGTTATCCTCTTCATTGATGTTCTGCACACCAAGGCCCATTGGGGTGGAGGTCCCACCTTCCAGACACACTAGAATGGGGGTCCTGCCTTCCAGACACACTAAGGAGTGCTCCCATAGCTATGCTGTGCTGGGGCTGGAGCTCCCAAGACATTGGGTGTCTCTGCCTCTATGGTTTTAGGTGGTCCCATTCCTTTGATGGCCCTGTGTGGGGTCATATTTTGTGGCTCCCTTGGGCTAGAATCATGTAGCATTTCTAGCTTGGGGTTATAGGGGCTTCCTTACGTTCATAGGTTCACCAGGCATTGCCCCAACAGGTGTTCTTGGCTGTGTGGCCTGGAGCTTTCTGTGCCTGCAATTGGAGGAATAGCCCTGATGATTTTTGGATTGCCTTTGGAGGTCATTTTTCCATTGTCTCTGATAAAAGTCACAACTTCTATCTGGGTAATTCTCATTAATCTCCATATCAGATGGCCCTTTGGACATTTACTTCTTGTTCTCTCCTGAATAGGCCCTCTCATTCTTTTCCAATATATATATTTTGAGAATATTCCAAATATTTCAGTTTGTTTGTCTTTTGGTTAATAACTCTGTCTTTAAGTCATTTCTTCCTTCTTACTTTTTACTATGAGCAGTCAGGAGAAACCAAGCCTCTCCTTCAACACCTTGTTTAGAAATCGCCTCAGCCACAGAACTAATTTCATCACTCATAAGTTCTACTTTAAATAAAACACCAGGACAAAGACAGTTTACCCAAGTTCTCTGCTACTTTATTAATGAAAATTGCCTTTCCTCCAGTATCCAATAATATGTTCCTTATTTCTATTTGCTATCTCAGTAAAATGGCACTTACCATCCATATTTCTACAGACACTCTGTTCAGGATTACTTAGGTATTCTGTAGGGAGATTGAGGCTTTTCCTCAGTTCTCCTCTTTTTGAGTCCTCAGTGAAATTGTCTTTAAAGTGCTTTCATAACACTATAGTTTTTTTCTAGTATGAACTTTAAGCCTCTTTCAGCTTCTACCCATCAGTGAATTCCAAGGCTGCTTCTACATTTTTAGCAACATCCAACTTCTGGTACCAATTTCTGTCTTTGTGCATTTGGGATATTGAAACAGAATATCATAAACTGAGGTGCCTTGTAAACAACAGTTATTTCTCAGAGTTCTAGAGGTTGGAAGTCCAAAATCAAGATACTGACAGACTCAGGGACACCTGGGTGGCTGTTAGCTAGGTACTGGCCTTCGGCTCAGGTCATGATCCCAGGGTCCTGCGATTGAGTCCCACATGGGGCTCCCTGCTCAGTGGGGAGCTTGCTTTTCCCTCTGCCTGCCATTCCCCCTCCTTGTGCAGGTACACACACTCTCTCTCTTTTTCTCTCTGGCAAATAATAAAATAAAATCAATTAAAAAAAGATACTGGCAGACTCAGAGTCTAGTGATGGCTTGCCTCGTGGTTTATAGGCTATCTTTTTGTTGTGTCCTCACATTGCTCTTTTGGACCTCTTCTATAAGGGCATCAGTCCCACAGGGGGGCTATACTTTCATAACTTACTCACCTCCCAAAGAACCCACCTCTTAGTGCCATCACATTGATGTTAGGATGTCAGCATATGAATTTTGGGAAGGGGCATATTCACATCATAATAACTAATACAGATTTTAGGGGAGGTACCTTGAGATGATATAAAATGCTGTTTTTCCTTAAACTTTCCTCTACTAATTTTAGTATATCAGTGGATTTTGCCAGAAGCAGAATTTCTGGGGATTTTCTATTTCCTTCATTTCTTCTATATTTATTAATTAGAATCCTTTAAGAAAGAATATTCCTTCCCCCTTCCATTTATTTATTCTGTTTATTTGTGTAGACTCCTGGATATGTGTTTTGTTTTTTTGGATTAATATCCCATACTGTTGTTATTTATTTTGTGACTCAAATGGTTCTTGTCTTGACCACTGAGAGCTGATTTAGTTTGACTTCTCTCTGCTTTCAACGTGGTCTCATCCTTTTTTGTTTGTTAGTTGGTTTGCTTGTAACACCTCTTTATTTTTCTGACACTCAAGATACATTTCTGTGCCCTAGGCCAGAAATAATTTTTCCAAATAATCTTGATTCTTTCTTTTTTTTTTAAAATGGATTCAGAAACCAAGATCTGGATTATAGGTATGCTCATGATTACAAAGGTACCACAGAGCCTAGGTCTTCTCAGAGAACATCTAGGAAATATATATATGTATATTTAACTACTATAAGCATACAGCCAAATTTATTTCTGTATCTATCTACCTGAGTATTTGTTAAAGTAAACGTGAGTGTACTCATATCTCTGACTTAAAACCAGCATCACATTCTCCTTTTGCTTATTTGTAGTTTCTTTCACCTATAGTAAGAATCCTGTATCATCCTGTCTGTGTATATATAAATATGTATATAGTATACTACTATATGTGTGTGTGTGTATGTGTGTGTATACATATATATTACACTATGATACACTGTGTGGAGTGCTTTCTTTTCTTTAGCCCACAGTATATAGTCAAAATCTTTTCCTTCAAAGTTGCTGAGGCCATGGCCCTCATTTCTTTCCCACGTCCTTTAGAATAGTTCTGCCATTCACTTGGTTATGTCCAAATCCTGAATACTTTTTAAAATTTGAATAACATAAACTTGTATATGATTCTGTGGGTTTTTACAAACGCCTGGAGTCAAGTGTTAACCATAGTACCAAACAGCACATTTCTATTGCCCCAAAATTTCCTTTTGCTTCCCCTTTGTACTCAACGCTTCTTCCCCAACACATGGCAACTTGCCTTGTTCTGAATGTCATATAAATGAGAGCACACAATACATGTGTATGAGAGCCTTTTGTGTCCTTTACTTAGCAAAATGCATTTAAGAGTCATCTGTGTTCTTCAGTGGATCAAAATCTCCCCCGTAATTGGGGGAGAATTTCATCATCCTGATGTACAGTTTATCCATTAATCTGTTGAAGAACATCCTGTGATTTCTAGTTTTTGGCAATTATGACTAAATCTCTTAGAAACATTTGCAAATAAGCTTTTGTTTGAATATAAGTTTTTAATTCCCTGGGTAAATGCCTGGGACTGGGATGGCCAGATCATATGTAAGTGCATGTTTATCTTTATGAGAAATTGTCAGACCATTTCTGCAAAGCACCTGCACAGTTTGTGTCCTTTCCCACAATGTGTGAGTTCTGGCCACTCTTATTTTCGCCAGTGCCTGGTAATTTCAGGGTTGTTTGCTTGTTTTTTTCGTTTGTTTGGTGGTGGTCATTTTCATAGGTGTATAGTTGTATCCCCTTGTGGTTTACATGGCAGGGTATTTAAGATCATTCATATACTCTTCTGGTTATTCCTGTATGACTGCTGTCCAAGCTGTCTATATCTCTTATAAAGTGTAATGCCCATGATAGTCTTTTTGGTATGAAACTCAGTAGTGTGTACCTGTCATTTAGTCAGTCTTCAATAAATCATCTGTTTAAATTTTGAGGAAAATCTGGTGAGGTAGTCTTATTTTAAAAGATATTTACCCTTTATTTATGTGGCATGATCTTTCAAACTAGCATTGGTGCCAGGGTCCCAATATCCAGAGTACAGACCTAGGTCACTGACTACCTAGTTGTTCATGGGCAAATCCCATAAAATATTTTGGTCCACATTTTTTATCTTCAAAACTTTGAGTCTAGAATAAATAATCAATAGTTCCAATACACTGTTGTCTGAATTCTATAAGCCTTTGGTTCAGGGCTTTGCTCATTAAATAAGGTAAATTTTTACTTTAAAAGGAGTCCTGGAGGGGCGCCTGGGTGGCTCAGTTGGTTAGGCAACTGCCTTCGGCTCAGGTCACGATCCCGGAGTCCTGGGATCGAGTCCCACATCTGGCTCCCAGCTCCATGGGGAGTCTGCTTCTCCCTCTGACCTCCCCTCTCATGCTGTCACTCTGTCTCTCTCTCTCAAATAAATAAATAAAATCTTTAAAAGGAGTCCTGGATAATCGTACATTCATGTACATTTGTGATTGAGTTTTTTGTATAGTATATCTGTGTCAGACTGGAAAGAGGTTTCTGGTGGCCAGGTGCCAGATTGCTTTGACCTTTACTCTTTAATATTTTCCATCACTTAATTAAATTATAGATGTAAGATGTCATGCCCATCAAATTTGTTAAGACATAAAGCTGAATAATATAATATAAATATTTAAATAACGTAAATATTTTGGAGTGTTCTTTTTATTTATTTATTTATTTATATTTATTTATTTTATTTTTATTTTTATTTATTTATTTGACAGACAGAGATCACAAGTAGGCAGAGAGGCAGGCAGAGAGAGAGCGAGGGGGAAGCAGGCTTCCTGCTGAGCAGAGAGCTCGATATGGGGCTCGATCCCAGGACCCTGAGATCATGACCTGAGTTGAAGGCAGAGGCTTAACCTGCTGAGCCACCCAGGTGCCCCTGGAGTGTTCTGATATATACATTACATATATTGGGAAAATGCACTTAGCCATAGACTGCCAGATTATCAAATTTTATTGCCTTTGCAAATTAGGAGAAAGGTTATATAAAGTAGTGTTTAAGAATATTGACTTGGGGAAGTGGACTCCTTGGGTTCAAATTCCTCTTCTGTTTTTACTACCTGAACGACTTTGAGCACTTTGATTTACTTCTTTGTGCCTCAGTTTTCTCATCTGTAAAAATAAGATAATACTGGTATCTATTTAATATTACCTATTAATATTTAATACTCCAACTTAGTTAGAATAGAGCCTGGTACATTTTAAGCTTTGTATCAGTGCTACACAGAATTATCATTAAGAGGGCCCTGACTTTTACAAGAGGACTCCATGAACTGGCATGGTCTGGAAGGGCTGTAGCTACTTATATTCTTGATTGAAAAGTACCACCTTCCTGATAATTTGGAAATATCCTCTGGAATTAGTGCATAATCTGTTCTGAAATAATATGCTCTGAAAATTCCTGTGTTTTGTTGCCTTCTATGTGAGATGGGCCATATCAGGCCTCATTAATTGGGTAATAAATGTGACAGCCAGAACATACTGCATTCACATTGTGGGAACAGATTTTACCATCCTACTGGCTTGGTGAAAGTTTAGAAGAATATCTTTAGATTCCCTTAGTACCTATCAACATGTTACATAGGCTGTGATACAACACACATTCGTAAATTAGTGTTCTTTTAAAAAAGATTTATTTGAGAGAGAGAGAGAAACATTAGAGGGCAAGGGATAAAGCAGATTTCCCACTAAGCCTGGAGCCTGATGGAGGGCTTGATCCCAGGACCCTGAGATCATGACCTGAGCTGAAACCAAGAGTTGGCCACTTAACCAAGTCAGTCACCCAGGGGCCCCCATAAATTAGCTTTTTAAATAGTGTAGTATGTTTCATGGACTCCATGTGGCTTCTGCAAGAACACTGACTCCTATCATAACTTTGATTTTCATCCTAAACGAGTAATAGTAGGACATGCAATTGAGAAATCTTGTGTGGGGGTTCCTGGGTGGCTCAGTTGGTTAGTTGCCTTTGGCTTAGGTCCTGGTCAAGCCCCACATGCATTTGCCTGCTCAGCGGGGAGTCTCCTTCTCCTTCTCCCTGTGTCCCTTCCCCTGCTTATGCTCTCTCTCTCTCAAAAAATAATAAATACAATTTTGAAAAAAAAAAGGAAAATCTTGTGATGTTAATTTAATTTATAAATTATTTTAGTAGATTAAGATTCTGTTATACAATCATACTTCTGTGAATTAGAGGCATAACTTTGGTTTCATCATTAATTTTGTATACTCACCTGTTTGTGAAATAAATCAAGATCTCATCTGGGAAAATTTCACATAATAGATTTTAGTCTTATTAATTGCTTCTTTCTTGTTTTGTAGAACTCCACAGGAGCAACTTCGAAACATGCTACCAGATACATTCATACCTCAATGTAAAACAGCTAGTGAGGCACAGTGTTCCCAGTGTTCCCAGAATGAAAGTGATGAAAATAGTGATGGTTAGTTCAGACTTGTTTGATATTCTCTAATTTATCATTTCAAATTTTACACACTAAATGTGTAATATCTGCTTTTATTTATTTATTTATTTATTTATTTATTTTTACTGTATTATCTTCAATTGGACTATGCACCCTTTGTCTCTAGATCAGAATCAAGCACACTCTTCTTCCCATTCCATAGATTTACTTTACCTTAATTATATCATTTATTTATTTAAACATTGAATGTTAAGAAAATGTGTATTTTAACTTGAGCTGGGGAAATTGATAGCATTTACATATTAGTGTAGATGCACAAGAGAACATTATTCTTTTATTGTTGACTATATAACATAGTCAACTATTTAAAGATAGGGAATTATCAGGTGAAGTATATTCTTTAAGATATTATTTCCTAATCTTATATCCTAGTTGAGGAGACCAAATTACAATACCCATCACCTTTTCTGCCAGTAGAAGAACTAAACATAGAGAGACCTGAGCCATCTCTAAAAATAGTTGAACTGGATGATGTAAGTGCATAATGACTACTCTGTTACCTAACAAACAAGAAATTCAAAACATGTAATTACAACTACATATTATATTCAAGAAGACTTTTCTCATAATTCAACATTGTTTTTCAGGAAATTTATAAGAGTTTGAATTAAATATGTTGAAAGGAGTAAAACAGTATTATTTTTAGTGTAGGAAGTACATTTCTGAGCTGTACTGATATTGTACCATTTTTGGAAGTGTGTAGTGTGGGAAATGTACTACTTTTAACTTATATAAATGTAGTTTAGTGTTTGCTTTGCTTAGGCCTTTATGTTATCAGCCTTTTTAAACAAAAATTAGTCTCCTAATATATCTATTTAATATAATTTGTATACATGTTGTTTCATGAACATCATCTAATATTATTTTCTATTTAAAGGAAAAATAGTACTAAGATTTAAGGGATTTAGTATAATAATAACTTGGACACAAGCCTCTAGAAGACACAAAGTAAAATCAACTGGAGCTCGAGCCAATCAGGGGTAGAGCTTATGTGGAGGTTTAAGTTTTGACAAAACTTAATGTGTCAACACATTTCTGACTTTCTAGTTATCTGGTAGCTGAATGTACAACTTGTCCTCAATATCTCTCTCCCTGTGGTTCTCATAGAAAAAGACCAGAAAAGAAGAAGTATCTCTTTAAGGACCACTTTCTTCTTTAGGTTAATAGCTTCTGCTCTTTTTGCATGTATGCCTAGAAACATTTTAATTCTCTTCTGGATAAATTTAAGATATAGAATAAATAAGCACATGTGCTTACATATATGTGTATGTGTGCTTGCCATTATTTTGTTGATGCACAGAGTAAGCTTATAACATCCTGTTCAGATAACAAAAGCCACTTCAGTCACTAGCCTACTTGGCACTTAGTAGTTACATAATAAGACAGCTATTAGTGTTATTTCTAGGTGTGATAGTAGGGTTAAAATGGCTGACACAGCAAATGCTCTCCACAAATAGTTGTTGAATTTGTTTAGTTCTTCTAGAACTCATGTTCTATGGCACATAGCCAGGAAGATAATGACATTATTTGTAGGAAGAAAATTCTCTAAATACTACATACTAGTTACCTAGTTAATGTATAATACATTTATTGGATATACTGATATTATACTACATGCATTTAATAAGACTTACGAAGAGGAATTTGAAGAACCGGGAGACACAGTGCCGTACAAAGTTGAGCTAGTTAATGCAGACAGTCAACAAAGGTAAGATCTTACTAACTCACTTTTGATGCTTATTAAAAACTTACTCTCAAAATCAACTATCTCTTTAAATGAGAAATTCATGATGTAAAAAACATGTGACTTCAATGTTAGAATATATTGTACTAAAGCCATGTTTAAATTTGTGTACAATATTGCTAATATTTGCCAACATTCAATAATAATCAACATGACTATAATGATATGTTTATATTCTTACCTAATATCTGGATTATTTAATAAATACTTCTGACCTTAGCATTATTATTTGAAGTAACTTACTGAGGATGATGTATGTCATATGAGCTTCTTCTTTTCTCCAAAACTATCCTTTGAATTGTTCTTATTTTAGTTTGCTATGAACCCTAAATAAAAACAGTTAATGATTAGTTTGAGAGACAAAAGAGCTCCCAAACTATAGATGAGTTACTAGGTATATTTTACTATGTGATAAATAAGTGAAGTATAACAGCTCACTTTGTAACTCTTTTTTAGAATTTTGTCATTTCCAAGTGAAAAATAATAGCTGTATCTGTTAGTAATGATAAAAGGACTCTGGGTCTCCTTTGCTGTTAAAACTTTAGCCAGGGTTTCGTGTGTTTTGATTACAAAGTATTAAGGTGGGTAAAGAGCTGAGTGAAATTCCTGTTAAGTAGCTCCTATGCCAATTTTTTGCTTATACATTCAGATCAACATAGGCCCTATCAGCATTTTGGAATAGCAGTGGGCCTATATCCTTGGACCTGTCCCTTTCCTAAGGGAAAAGACCCATGTTTGGACACATAGACCCAGATGTCTAGCAGTCAATGTGCTTTTGGGAGGAGATAACCTTTTAGTCAGTAGATAAGAGATTTGTATGAACTACTGTATTCCTAAGAAAATGAATGACGTATCTGCTCTGTAATTTGGTTTTTATATGTCTTATCGAAAGTCGTGCTTTGACTTCCATGTAGGGTATTACAGAAGGCAGAGAAAGTTACTGATCATGGTTTGGCAATGGTTTTGCCTCTTGGGTATGGAGGTGCCTATTGAGTTTCTTCCCTTTTTTTAAAAAAAAGATTTTATTTATTTGTCAAAGAGAGAAAGAAAAGGGGAGCTCAAACAGGAGTGGCAAGCAGAGCAGGCAGAGGGAGAAGCAGGCTCTCCACTGAGCAAGGAGCCTGATGTGAGACTTGATCCCAGGACCCTGGGATCATGACCTGAGTGGAAGATAGACGCGTAACCGACTGAGCCACCCAGGCATCCCAAGTTTCTTCCTTTCTAAGAAGAACCATGAAGAATCATAAGTGACACAGGAGCATAATTCAGTTTTTATGGTGGTACTATGTAAAGCTTGCATATTGGATATTATTAAATATTGGATATTATTAAATATATTATTCAATTCATAGAAAATGTTTGAATTGTACATATGCAAGTATATAGTAACCATCATTAAAAATTGAAAATAAATATCACTTATTGCTTTTTGACTCTGATAGTTCATTGATAAACAAATAAAAAGTTTATTTAATTAATAAAACCCTGATTTTACAAGATTTGAATGACTTAATAGGTAACTCTCCATTTTTAGAAGAAAGAATATAAAAAACAAACTTATTTCAGAATATTTTTTAAAAGAAGTTTTCAATTGACATTGTTCAATTAAATCAGGTCTGACCAGTTACCTCTTTCTTTTAAATCCATAATACTATTAGTTACTTGTGGTTTAGAATGTGTCCACAGGAAGGTTAAAAAATATTAATGTGAGTAACCCTATTCCCTGAAGGTTTTACTGTAATTTTAATAAGATGGGCCTTTTTACTTTCTTTTCTATATCATTTCTTTTAATTCTTCTCTTTTGCTTATCCTGAAACATGAAAGTTGCACATTTCATGATTATCAGAATACTTTTCTATATGAAACTGACATCCATCAACGTCATGTTTCCACCAAGGGAAAAACAGACCTCTTACACCTTCATCTGAATAACAGCTCTTCTTACTGTAAAAATAACTCAAAAGGTAACTTTTTTCCTTGTAGATTAATATTATTAACAATAAACGTTGGCAAGTTAATAAAACCAGTAGGTATTGCAGTGTGTAAAAGCTTTTCTTGTTATGCTGTTTATTTTAAGCCCAGAAAATTTAGTACTTAGAAACACTTGGTTGAAAATATAGTTTTCTAGCAAATACTCTTTTCAGTCAATGGGCAACAGTGTCTGTATTCAGAAGAAAAGCAGGCAATGTTGGCTGGTCTCTCTAAAATTTATTGTGGACTGAGCTAGCATTTAAAAGGTTACATGAGTGGGCTTTTAGTGAAGAAAATCTAATTGACACCTTGTTGCTTCCCTTGCATTAAATCTCCCAAAATATCAAATTTAATATAAAGTTTCACATAATTGATAAAACCAAACCAAACCAATCATTGTGTTTATATATCTACATTGTTATTACTAGTAAGTATTTATAGATTAGAATGCTGGGTGTAAATGTCTGGTTTCAATTTCCAGATGGTGAGAGCACCATTTAAAGACAATCACAATAAATTGTCTTAGTCTGGAAGTCAGATTTCATTTCCATTTCTGTCTTAAATCATTGTGTGACTTTGAACATGTCACTTGCTTTCTTAGATTGCATTTTCTCAAACTAAAGCATAGGAACTAGATTGTTTCTAATCTGCCTTTCAAATATAATTTTATTCTATTTAGAATTTTCAGAAAAACTAATAATATGTCTTATATGAAAGATTTGAGAGATACTTGAGAGCATTATTTAAAATAACTAGTTATAAAACTGATGATTACCTTTTGATTGGGTAATAGATGGTAGAGCCATGATTTGTGATAATCCTGCTGGTCTTGACATCTTCAACTAATAAGCCTCTAAATTATTATGACCAACTATGAACTATATCCACATGGGAATTTAGGACTTCACAGGGCTCCAAAAAGATATTTTCTTACCTACCTGGAGCATGGTGTTCCAGTTGCCTTTGAGAAAATGCTGAATATAAATACCCATTAAGGGTTACTTTACAAGATACTTGATTTATGTAAATAGACTTGATTTTTTAGAGCAGTTTTAGGTTCACAGCAAAACTGAGCAGGATATACAGATAGTTTCCTTATACAATCTGCACTCACAGACTCATAGCTTCTGCTACCATCAACATCCCAAACCAGAGTAGTACATTTTTTTACAATCAACAAACATATATTGACACACTGTTATCACCCAACATCCATAGTTCACATTAGGGTTCACTCTTGGTATTGTACATTCTGTGGGTTTGGACAAATTTATAATGACATGTATCCACCATTATAGTATCATAAAAAATCATTATAGTGCCCTAAGAATACTCTGTGCCCTGCCTTTTTATGTTACCTCATTGCCTCTTAACTCCTGGCAACCACTGATCTTTTTACTTTATAGTTTAGCCTTTTCCAGAATGTCATGTAGCTGGAATGATACGGTGTACAATCTTTTTATATTGGCTTTTTTCACCTAGTAATATGCACTTAAAGATGTCTCCATGTCTTTTCATGGCTTGATAGCTCTTTTTTTAGTACTGAATAATATTTCATTATCTGGATGTATCACAGTTTATTTATACATTCACTTATTGAAGGACAACATGGTTGATTCTGAGTTTTGGCAATTATGAATAAAGCTGCTATAAACATCCATGTATATTTGAGGATAACTTTTCATCCCACTTGGGTAAATAGAAAGATTGCAGTTGTTAGATCACATAGTAATAATATATTTAGTTTTGTAAAAAATCACCAAACTGTCTTCCAAAGTAGCTGTACCATTTTGCATTCCCAAAGCAATGAATGAGACTTCCTGTTCTCTACAGCCTTGTCAGCATTTGGTATTGTCAGTGTTTTGGATTTTTGTCATTCCCAAAATTGTGGAGTCGATTTCATTGTTGTTTTAACTTGCAATTCCCTTATAGCATATAATGTTGAACACCTTTTCATATGCTTATTTGCCATCTATATATATATCTTCTTTGATGAAGGTCTATTAAGATGTTTGGCCCATTTTTAAATTGAGCTCTCCATTTTCTTACTGTTGAGATTTTAGATTTTTTAATATTTTGGATAACAGTACTTCATGAGATATGTGTTTTGTAGATATTTTCCCTAAGTCTGTGGCTTGTCTTCTCATTCTCTTGACAGCGTCTTTTACAGAAAAGATTTTTAATTTTAATGAGGTTCAGCTTATCAATTATTTCTTTCATGGATCCTGGTCTTGGTGTGTGTCTTAAAATGTCATCACCATACCCAAGATCATCTAGATTTTTAGGTTCTAAGGGTTTTATGGTTTTGCATTTCACATTTAGGTGTATCATTCTTTTGAGTTAATTTTTGTGAAGGGCGGAAGGTCTGTGTCCAGATTATTTTGGAGGCATGTGGATGTCCAACTCTAGCACCACTTGTAAAGAGTGTCTTTTCTCCATTGTTTTGCCTTTACTGTTTGACAAAGATCAATTGACTATATTATGGGGGACTATCTATAGATTCTGTTATGTTCCATTGATCTCTTTTTCTCTACTTTTACTAATACCACATTGTCTTGGTTACTACAATTGTTTAGTAATTTTTGAAGTTGTGTAGTGTCACTCCTGTGACATTGTTCTCCTTCCATATTGTGTTGGCTTTTCTGGGTCTTTTGCCTCTCTATATAAACTTTAGAATCAGTTTTTCAATATCCACAAAATAACTTGCTGGGATTTTAATTGGGATTGAATGAATCTATAGATTAGGTTGGGAAGAAGTGACATTTTGGCAATATCGAGTCTTCCTATCTGTGAACATGGACTATCTCTCCATTTATTTAGTTCCTCGATTTCCTTCATCAGAGATTTTTAGTTTTCCTCATCTAAATCTTTTACATATTTTGTCAGGTTCATTCTTAAGTGTTTAATTTTTTTTAATACTAATGGCATTGTGTTATTAATTTCAAATTCTACTTATTCATGTTGTATAGGAAAGTGATTGACTTTTGTATCTTGATCTTGTATCCTGCAACCTTGCAGCCATCACTTATCAGTTTCAAGAGTTTTTCGGTTGATACTTTCAGATTTAGTACATAAACAATTAAGTCATCTGTGAACAAAATTGGATTTATTTCTTCCCTCCTAATCTGTATACTTATTTCCTTTTCTTGTTTTATTGCATTAGTTAGGACTTGTACAATGTTGGAAAGGTGTTGTAAGAGGGGACATCCTTGATTTGTTTTTGATTGTAGGGCTAAAGCATCTAGTTTATCGTTAAGTATGATATTAACTCTAGGGCTTTTTATAGATAGTCTTTATCAAGTTGTGGAAGTTCCTTTTTGTTTCTGGTTTGCATCTATTGATATGATCTTGTGATTTTTCTTCTTTAGCCTCTTGATGTGACATATTCGATTAATTGATTTTCAAATGTTGAACCAAGACATCTGATTTTTATGGCTTAATGGGCCTCCCACTGAATAGACTAAATTAAATCATACCTATACTTTCTTCATCACATTTTTAAAGATCATTAAAAGGCAGCTTTGTCACCTCTTCAGCAACATTTGATCCTAATAATAGAATTTTGCAATCTTGCAAAAATATTGCAGAGGTTAGTTGTAGACATTTGCATATTGGAAATAGCATCTTTTTGTACCAAAAAATCAACTAATTTCCAATATATGAATATATAGGAAAATGCAGCATTATTATGGAAGTTTCCTTAAATTGAACAGTTTTTATAAAGTTATGCTTGTAAAAATATTTCTCTGATATATGTTACTGTATTTCTCATAGTACTTGTGTGATTTAAGAGGTGGTAGTTGTTGGAAATGGAGGTTCTAACTACTATATGTAATTGCTAAGCTATACAAACATTTGATTGCAATGAGTAAGTCCTTTGGTCAGCAAGGCAGAACTTACGTCACTGGAGAGTATTTTAGTCATAGCCTTTACTATTTTATACCATCTATTTATAGAGATAAGATATTTATACTGGAAAGAGCATAGGGATAATCAGATGAAGCTATACTCAACTGGATAATGATAAACATACTGTTATTTAAAATGAATGCAGTATGGTGTAAAAATTGTTAAAGAATTTTTATTCTTCTTAAAATTAAGACCAATGTTTCACAACCCTGGCTGCACATTATAATCACCTGGAGAACTTTGTGGAGGGAGGTGGAAAAAACAGTGCTTGAATTCCACTCCCAGTGTCTGATTTAATTGGTTTGGGGTCAGGCTCATACACTGACAATTTTAAAGAGTACTTTCAGATGATTCCATTGTGCACCCAGGTTGAAAACCAATGATCTAAAGCAACTCATTTATTTAAAGCAGACATATGAGGTGGTGACTAATATAATCTTGCTCATTTTGTAGCTTTCTAGAGGCAGGTGTCCCAGCTGAAATATTTTCTGTGCCCCTAACTGGTACTGCTTTTTCATCTGCAGATTTCCTCTTGCCCTCACCTCATCACTAGGCATGTTAAGGAAAAGACACAAAATGTGGAAATAGGGTTCCCTCTGCATTATTTTTCATAAATTGCCAATATAAAACTGGAGTAGGAGAAGATGTAGGAAAGTCGGAATTGAACCACAGTCTGAAGTAAAAAATGTGCATCAATTTTGACATTTCATTACAAAATAACATCTTGCCTCCTTCCTTTAGTCTGGTCCATTAAGGTTTGAATATATCTGTAAATTATGATTATCATTTATAAACATTAACAGAGTAAGTGTATTTTAATACTGAGATCTCAGTAAAGAAATGCTGATAAAATAGTGCTTATTGATAAAGGTTTACACCACAAAAGTTTTGGTTTATTAACAGTTTAGTTAATTTATTTAATTTTTGTAAATAATTGTTCTCAACAGCAGGAACTTCAAATACAGAATTTAACATCATTGTGGATCCTGATGTTTATTCTCCTGCCATTGAGAAAATAGGGGAAAGCAGCTTTACTGAAAGAAATTTCAAGGAGAAAATGATAGATACAGAAAGTAATCAAAAGTCTGGTGATTCCTGCGTATCACTTGAGAGCAAGGATTCTTTGCCAAGCATAGATTTAAAAAAACCTTCCATTAAGGAGCAGTTATCTCAGGACATCAAAGAATCCTTGGAATTTAGCAATCTGGAGGAGAAGCCAAACTTTGAAGATTCTAAAGCTACCGAGTCACCACTGGTAAATCTCTATTATGTTTATTACATTAAAAATTTTATATCAAGTGTCATAAAAATTTTATATTGACACCGTATATTCTTAAACATTACTACCTATTGAAGTTAAAATGTGCTACCTTATATTATCATGAGACAGTTGAAGAATGACTCATATGGAAAAGAATGTTAATGACCTATAGGACAAATTCTAATATGGTAAATGCCATAACAAATGGTTTTATGTGACAACACTTTAAGGCCCACCTCATGCACCATAGTAAGAGAGCTGTTACTTTTCTAAATGAAATTTATTATTAGGAATAATTTAGCATAATAAATCCTTTCTAGCTTTTTACTGTATAGTCACTGTTAAAATGAAATAAATGCAGATATGTAGATAGAACTAGTTTTTGTGGCTTAATGTAAGTACAAGGTTTTAAAGGCAGTTCCTTCAGAAACATGGCTAATAAATAAATAGGGGTATAGTTTTCATTTCATCTTAGAGGAAAAAGTAAAGTAGCTCATTGTTGCATTAATGCCAAGTTTTGAAACTATATTTGAATCTCTGTTCTATATATTAAAAATCTTACATAATCATGATTACCTAATACAATTTTTGGAAATTGGGCAAGTCAAATGTTTTAACAACCCTTCAAAGTCATATGAAATGAATCTCCATGGTGCCTAAAGTGAAGGTGGGAACAAAACCATAGAAAAATGACTGTTGAGTTGCTGCCCCTTCTGCTTGGAGGATTGGATTTTGGGGCCCACTTTGTGATGGGTCTTCTTCCTTTTGAAATGCAAAATTGGAACTGAGACCTTTGCAAAAACTTTTGATCCCTAGAAGTCTTCTCAGTCACTGGAGGATTACCCCTGGACACATACTCACAGATGCAACAAGATGAAGAGAAACTGATTTCTGCAGAGGAACTGGGACAGATCAATAAAATACTTCACCTGAAAAATGGAAATCTTGGGCTTTCATTTAACATAGGTTTACAGTTTAAATATATATTTCTTGCTCAAGAGCTCCTAGCCAACAAATTCACATTAATTTTAATCCATTTCTATTGATACCTTAATGTGTCTGCCAGAAGAAATCCAATCCCTTCTAGAAGACGGTCTCACAATTTATCTGATAATAGATCTCAAAAACAAAGCCTCATTGCAGAGGAGCTTTTCTTCCTCCTCCCCCAGTGAAGAAAGCAATCAGACTGAATTTCTGCAAACAGAAGTCTAATTTTCCAATTTCCACATGGCCTCATTAAGAGGGCTAAATGACAACCTACACATGCATTGTCCTGTGTTATGGGAGAGGAATCCTAGAGCATAAGGACCCAATTCTTTTATAACTGGGTGCAAGCCTGCCTGACCTGTGCCCTAGGGGAAGACATTCTCTGCTGTAACCTAATAAAAGGCATTTGGCCAAAGCTCACAGATATGTAATCTGTGGTAATTTGTGGTAATTTATATAATGGAAAGCAATCTAGCAGTTAAAATGAATGACATAGGACTATTTTTATTTATATGGATCCATCTCAAAAATATGGGATTAAAATTTAAATGTAAAAAGACATGTACATTCAGATGTAGTAATAGTCAAAAACATGCACTGGAATTAAGTATGTCTACTTCAATGCAATAATACAATTAGCTCTAAAGACTAATTTTTTGGCATGGATATCTGAAGCAAATATTTTTTTTAATATTTAAAAATCTTTATATGTATTTGAGAGGGTGGAGGAGAGGCAGAGCATCTGAAGAAGACTCCACGCTGAACTGGATATGGGGTTTCATCCCACTAATGTGAGATCATGACCTGAGCAAAACTAAGAGTCAGACATTCAACTGACTGAGCCACCCAGGCACCCGTGAAATGAATATTTTAAATTACTGATATTAAATTGTGTGATTGAGTCATGTTATATGTAATACATATCTACATACTTAAAGTATTTCATAATTAGAATTGAAGCGTTACAGAGCTACTAACCATATTTTGATTACTTATACTATTGTAAAAAAAAGTGGTAAATGATTATGTCACAGAAAACAGTGCTTTATATATACTGATAGAATCTACTTTGTTTTCATCTGTGATGACTAGACATGAATTATTTTTATTCTCTTCCTGCTGTAGTAGAAGCTATTCCTTGAGCAGAGACTACTTAAAAATCTATGTTGCTGCAGTAGAAAATTTAAGATTGAGCAGTAGGGGCAATTTTTAGCAGTAGTATTACTTGGCTTGCACTGGAGTGCATGATCGTTCATTTTGCACTTCAGTTTTCAGAAACTGAGTCCTTCGTGAAGGAGGAAACTATGGAGTTCAGTACCAAGTTGTAGAGCAGCAGCAGTGGGGTAGGGTTGGGTGCCAGGAAGAACATGGACCAGTCAGGGGCTCTTGGTTCTGGTTTTGACACCATCGGTAGTTAACTTTGTGAGTCTGGGAAACAAACTAACCCACTTTCTTTGTTCTTATCTCTCAACTGCTGCTTTTCAAAAATGTTCCAGATTTGCAGTTGTCTAATACAAATAAGAGCTGCACTAGAGCTGAAGGGTTGCTATAAATTGAAAATCAGTGTCTGGGACAACCAAGGAAGATGCCATGAGTAGAGCCAACTTAGATTTGTCTTTGAAGGAGGTGCTTTATTGGTCACTAGCTTTGTTTTGTAATGTTTTATCATGTATATAACTTATCAATTTGAATTGAGTTATCATAATTTTTTGTGTTGTTTACTACCTAGAAACAGACTGCATTTGGGCATTAATTAGATCCATTAGGGAACTGTTAAATACTGAAAGCACTCTGATTATGTTTTAAGCCCATCTAGAGCTCTCACGTCTGAATCTCTAATCTGTTACTTACTAGACTCATGTATGTTTTAATCCCATTAATATTATTTCCAAGGATGAAAGCATATCACAAAATGAATTCATAAGGTGGGAAAATAAGCCTATGCTTCACATCAGCCAAACCTAGGTCTGCTAGTTTCTAATTGTATGACCTTCTCAAATAACTTAGCTTGCGCTTGCCTCAGTTTACTACATAGATGTTTGTTTCATAATGAGTATTTTGTTAACTTGGATTTTATCCATGAGAAGTTTTATTCCCTTTGGTATTCTAATTTCATCTTTGAAATTAGTTTATATATAGACAAAGATACTAATTCAAAAGATACTAATTCCTCAGCATATGAGGAAGAGTCTGTTTTGCAGAGTAACTCATGCATGAAGACACTAAGGGAAGAAAATAAAAGGAGGGAGAAAGGGGAAACTTTTCTTTTGTGAAATTCTGTTCTTCTTGGATTGATAACAACTTTCAGATAATTATGATAATTGTGGTTTATTTATTTTTCAGAACTTACTATATATAAATGTTGTGTTGTTGTCTATGTCTTCACTACAAGAACCTAAGTCTGATGAGGGCAGAATCTGTGCCAAGAACATAGTAGGTGCTCAATGAATGAATGTGCTGCTTTGTGTTGATAAGATAAACTTAATTTTGTTGAATATTTTGTTTCCTAGTTGTTACAAGAAATAGCCCTCAGAAGTAAGCCTATAACTGAACAATATCAAGGACTTGAAAGATTCTTTGTTTTTGATAAAAATGAAAGACTCAACTTACTTCCTTCTCATAGCTTAGAACGCAGCTATTCCAGTACTAGGATTACAATTGCAGGTAAATTCAGTCATGAAATCAGATGGCCTGTGGACCAACCTAACAATATCCTGACACTTTTTTTTAAACAGCTCATCCTAATTTTAGGAAATACTGGGCAATTCTGTTCAATGAATAAAGTTACTTTCTTCTTCTCCAGCTGAAATTATTAACCCTCTGTGAGTTGCCACATATTTATATTTGAGGCTACTCTCAGAATGTGAGAGAACATAAGTATAATGAGACTGAGGAAAGATTATTTTTAGAATTTAGAAATGTAGCCTTTACTAAATTGTGAAATAGAAATTCTTTGAATCAGTTAATTAGCTGCTAAGTATTGTATGATGATTCTTACATACCATATCAAATATCAAAATCTCAGGATCTGTAGGAATTTTTGAAACATAGATGGAATTTCCTTCTGCAAGTTCTGGTATCACCTATATTCTTGGGTTTCCCAGGTATTCAGATATGTTTATTCATGTACTATTATACTTTATGTTATATTGTAATATACTTAAAGTATTTGTTTTTATTATATACTAAGTATATTGCTATATACTTAGTATTTATTTTTATTCAAATATGTGTGATATCTTTGCAATTTAGAGTTTATTTCTTTTTATTATGTTATGCAAATCTGATGTTTTTATTATACATTTATGAGATTTCTGTCTTTTATAATATATCCCTCACTGTTATCAATGTTCCTTATTTAGCCAAAGATTATCCAGTAAGATGATAAATAAAATAAAGCAATATTATAGATTTCTCTGCTTTTTAAGATTTAAATTAGCTTACAATTTTTCCATTTCAGGAGACAGAGAGTGGATCCCAGACCGTAGCATAAGTGCATATGCTGATAATGCAGTCGCCTTGGGTGTTCTGCAGAGTGCCCAGAACCCGTCAATGAGTAGAACACAACAAAAAATGGGTAAGATCAGCTGGAAGGCCACAGTGCCATAATGATGACTCACTGTGTTTTTTAGTTTGTCTCTGAGCAGTTTACTAGGTACCTGAAAATTAGTTTTTGCAGTTTCATAATGTGAACTTATCCATTTTACTGACTGCCTTACATTTTTTTCTTCCAAAACCGAAAAAGCAAGACTTGTCATATTCTTCTCAACAACATGAGTTAAGTCTTAGTTATTTTTGCTACAGTGTATTAGTAAATAGTATTTTTTAAATGTAGCTGAGGGTATGGTGTGTATTTTAAATAGTCCTTATAAAATACATACTCAGTTTTATTACACTCTCAGGAAAACAGTGTATTCTAGATTTTCATATCATACACTTGGTTCACATTATGATCAGACATAGCCATTTGTGAAAGGAATGGTTTAGGTTAAGATTGCTTTCTGTAGCCATGGTTGAGATACCTCTGTTCTACATCTAGTGCTGAATATGTTAACCCTGGAATCTTGATTTAAGTTCATTGATTCCATTCACTAACCAAAATAGTTTTAAGATCGTCTACAGGATAACTCTTTTGACATGTTGAATCTCATTGTAATATTTTCCTAGAGAATGTATGCAGAGAATTTTGACATCATTAAAATCAGTAGTTTTATTAGGTCATTATTATTATCCAAGAACACCTGCTGCAGTAAATTGCTTTATGCTGAATTTCACGTGAAGTTGCTGTAGATGACTGATGAATTAAGGCATTTCAACAGACATGTGTTGAGTATGTTGGCCTGAGGAAAAAGGGATGCATAAGTCATGTTCCTTGATCTCCAGGAGCTCACAGGTTTAGGAAGAACACTTGACAAAGGGGTTCATCTGAGGGCCATCTTCAAGCCAGAGATTTAATTACAGATGATTTGTCCAAATATGCAAAATTTATATGTCTCTCTTGCCCTAAATCCTATGATTCAAACTCTTTGGCTAGCTTAGATCCCTTTCATATACATTTCTGCTGAGAATCTGTGAGATTTAAATTTTTTTTTTTTGTGTGTGGAAAAACCATCCATTTATTATAAATGATTTTTGGCTCTATAATTAGGTACCTGTTCTCACATCAAAGTCACAAGCAGCTTCAAAACTTCTGGTAGCTTCATTTGGAGGCAGTCAAAGGAACTGTTTTAGTTACCACATATTGCTGAAAACAAATTCACATGAATGCTATGAGAAATTTGTTATCAGGACAAATCTTTATAGATAAGTAGCCAAATGCCTTTAAGTCTCAATATGGAGTGATCAGTCGAAATCAGTAATTTACTATAAGAACATTTGTGGAAGCACTTACTATAAGCCAGGCACTGCAGACACTGGTAAGACAAAGTCAGCCCTCATCCCTGAGCTTAGTCTAAGGCAGAAGTTCTTGAATGTGTGAGCATAACCACCTGGGAAACCTGTTGCAGTGTGGATTTTGCCACCTCACTCTTAATACTCTGATTTATTAAAGTTGAGATAGGATCTTGAAATTTGCACTTATTTCATCAATAATTCCATGTTATGCTGCTGTAGACAGTCTAAAAATCATACTCAGGGAAAACTGCTAATAGATACATAAACACATAAATTATCCCATATAAAATATATATTTAATAAGAGTAACATACTTTGGAGACTGACAGGTAATTGATAATCATAGTACGTGTGATCAGTTATAGAAAAGGTAAGTACATGTGCAGTCTTTTTAGGAATGGAAATGGTAAAATGATTGCTTTACTGTTTTGTGTGTGTGTGTGTGTGTGTGTGTGTGTGTGTGTGTGTGTTTGCCCTATTTATTTATTTATTTTATTATTTTTTAAATTTTAATTTTTATTTATTTTTACTTAAACATATAATGTGACCCCACCACGCTCTCCCAACACCCCTCCCCCCCACTCCCCTCAGTTTGTTTTATGACATTAAGAGTCTCTTTTGGTTTGTCTCCCTCCTGATCCCATCTTGTTTATTCTTTTCCTACCCCCTTAACCCCCACCCCTGTTGCATCTCCATTTCCTCATATCAGGGAGATCACATGATAGTTGTCTTTCTCCGATTGACTTATTTCGCTAAGCATAATACCCTCTAGTACCATCCATGCCATCACAAATGGCAAGATTTCATTTCTTTTGATGGCTGCATAGTATTCCATTGTGTATATATATATATATATATATATATATATATATATATATATAT